>JAKSZP010002999.1:0-92368 GCA_022478985.1 Massospora cicadina
AACCAGGATCTGGGTGCCAATAAGTAAGTCGTAACCGTGATTTTTAACACAATGGTATGAGCCGTTATAAACTGAGAGCCAAATTGAAAAGTTAAGGAGGAGATTGCTCCAAGGGAGCAGTACCAGTGAATCCCACTAACCGTAGTTTTAGAGTGATTGTGTTCTGGTGCAAATTCTATCCATTTGACCAGCCGTGAGGGATGATGTTAATGTGGGAGACAGTGTCAATGATTGCCAAGAACTTCATCTTGTGAATGACAACCTCTACTCAAGTAACTTCACTGCCAAAATGGGGAATTAAGAAAATAGAGTTTCTTGGGGGAAAGGTACAGAAAAGGCAGAACAAGAAGAAGTTAATTCATTATCAATATCTTAAAGTCTGGAACATAAAATTCATCAGATCTATCCAGAATGTAACACTCAGCATGAATAACGATGGTAGATTGAGTTTGAAACATAGAGTCATCAGCAGATTGTGCCTCACGCCCTAAGCTGACTCTGCTTTTCCTGACCCATTGGCTTGTTTTTTTCAACAGCAGCTCACTTGGTGACTGAAAATTTCGCAATAAGAGCATGAGTAACGGCGTGATCTTGATCTCATCAAGTGTTTAATGACATGGATATTGGGTTGGTTCCCTATATTCAGAGCTTATAGTATTTATGTCTGGGCAATCCATTATAGACTTCTTAATTTTGAGGATAGATTTAAACACATTTTTAGCTTTTTGAAATAGAGTACCATCTTGGTGCTGTGTTAGAAACTGGAGAGAGTAACCACGATGGCATCATCTAAGATAACATGATTGCTGGAAGCCAGCGCCTGAGCTTCAAGGTAGAAGCGTTCCTCAGATTCAATATGAGTTTCCTCTTGTCTCAGGTGTATTTGCATGAAGGCCTGCTTATGGTTAGAATGGGATAAGTTACTTTAAGGTTCTTTGATAAGAGCCTCCTTGGTAGCCGCTCACGTGGTGCATGTCTAGAAATAAGGCATTACGATAACTTGTGCCTTGCCATTCAGACAGGTTTGTATATGTTGGCATTTCTTTCAGTTTGTGACTGGCACCTTCTCACCTTCATACACAAAGAAATATGACTTAATCTTTTAAGTCACATGTATGTACTTCTCCTTAAAGGTATGAAATATCAGACCAGCTCAGTGAGGACATGGACAGCAGGAGAAAGTGGGCGTTAAGAGTCAGTAGGCTCCATGGCACCTAAGTTAATATGTGGGATAGCCTTATCAACTGACGGCAGATATCATTCATGTTTTCCTAAAGAGCGGCATAGAAGTCATTAAAATGCTTAAGGAGGGCCTTAGAATCCAAAGTTGGCGTAGCTTCTTAAGCTAATCATACTGATGGGCCATTTGCGCGGATAGGTTATCCTGTTTAGATTTAATGGATTGGCCTGGGCAATTATTTACTCAATGTGACGACTTGCTTAATTTTGCGAGTCAATCAGGTTGGAGCAGGTGCTAGGCATTCTTGCATAATTACTATACAAGGAGGAGAAGGTTAAATTAGCATCAAGATGCTCCCCCTCAATAGTCATCTCAGCACCCTGGGCCATCATTTACATTTGTCATTTGAGAGCATTTAATATGAACTTAGTGGTCTTTATTGAAATAGGGTTCAGAAGGTGAGGAGGCTCCAGGAGGACCTCTGGAGTCTCCAGGTCCAGAGGGGCCCTTGCCCTCCTCCTCTTCCACTAGGTCTCATTTCTATGGAAGTCCCATGTTGAACAATATTTTCTGGACTCATCAGCATAGCGAGTGGTTTGCTCAGCTACTGGATATGGGCAAACAAGTCAGCAATTCAGGAATTTGCCATTTGGCGATCTTCAGCGAGTTGGTTAAGAAGAGTAGATAAAGCACGTTCTACTTTTGGTCTATACATGTAGTTAATTGGACCATTCGTTGGCAATATTCATTTTTCATATATTGGACAACCCCAGCGTCCATCTGAGTTAAATGACGTTGGATTTCATTCATCTCATAGCAGTTTTTCAAAATGGCCTCCCAATATCTCAATCAAAATTAGAAGTGGAGTCATATAATTTAAGGAGCTGAGCGTGAATATGGTGAGTCAATCTGAGCTGACAGTGCATCCCATATGGCGGAGCGCGAGCAACTTCATGTGATGGTGTAAGGCAGGATGAACAAATATCTTGAGATAGTGTTCCATATGGGACGCTCCTACTTTAGTGCTAGGGATCTCAGGTATTTTGTAAATTTGTGTTATGTTGAGGGGAACCCGTGCAGAACGGCTGCAATTAGGTCTGTCATCAATGGTCATAGCTCCTCCCAGTAGAGCTCTGATGGTATGAGTGACATTGGGAGCCTGAATTTAATAGGTATACTCATTTGGAGCTAAGATGGTTAAAGTCATTGTTGCGTATAGCCCAAGCTCCCAGAGTTGAGGTAAAATAATATTTGATTTTCAATCATGACCCATTAGGTTAATTTCATGTTCTCCTCCATATTAGGAGTGCTTTCTTCGCTGGATATATTCATATGAAATATAGGTCTTAACCAAAAGCCTCAGAAAGTACTTGCAAGAATCACCAGTTTGTTGAATTCATTGATCCCTCTAAAGGTTGGGGCCTTCAAAGGCTTATCAATTTTAGTCAAAAGCAGCTCCAGAGGAGTCTCTTAGGTCCTTGTTCCCTAAGGTAAATATCTCTCAGTGAAAGGATTTTATGGAGACAATCTCAGTTCGTGGAACAGGCAGAATCTATGTAAAAACAGGCAAAATCATCTCTAGTAAAAATAAATAGGAAATCTGAAGGTATTTCATTGTTTAAAATTTTAGATATTTGTAGGTCTGTGAGATATTTGGGATCACTTAGGGTAAGCTTTTTGTGAGAATTGGGATTGAGTTGGTATGGAGATCTCTTATTAAGTGCAATGGGATGTGGAAATTTTCATGTAATTGACCCTTCTTGGCCAAAGAAGCAGACTCTGGAGACCTCCAAATGCAAGACCTTCACCCGCCAAATCAGCTTCTTTGTTTGATGAATTTCAGATTCTTCCAAGGTTTGGGATTTCAATCGCCCTTTTAGGAGTTCATTGTTTGAATTGGTCTCAAGACTTACTGAAAATTGGAGCTCCTTCAACTGAATTGCAGCTCAGGTTGCGTTTGAATCACACTCATATTGATACAATTCTCATGATTCTTGACAACCCCCCTTCCCCATCCAATATGGCTTCTCAGAGTAACCAGATAAGCACCATATTGTGAGTATTTTATTTTGCTTTTACTTGGCACCACCCACAAATCAAACGCATGGAATCATCTCATATGTGTTGGGTCTCACAATTACTAAAAAGAAATTAAATAAAAGGAAGCGAAATTCAATATAAGAATTTTAGGAAATTAATCAACAATATGGAAGAACTTATATGGAGTAAAATGCGCCAGGTTGGAGGTTTAGCTGAGGGACTACTCTGCATAAGAGCCTAAACCTCTCAACATACAAATAGCCAGGCAGTGTGAGAACAAGAGCAGTCTATAAAACTTGGGTGGAAGGCCATAAAATTCCTTTATAGATTCCATAAATCATGATAGAGCCCTCTTTCTTAAGTTAATGAATTAGTTTATATATTCCTGGACAATATTATCTTATTTAAAGGACATTGATATACATATTAAACATTTGAAGGATGTGCTTGAACCTCTTTGTAACTGCATTCTATATACTAAAGTGGAAAAACAAAAGTTTTTATATCAATATTTAATTTATGGGATATACTTTCAAGAAGAAAAGGTTTTTAATTTTCCCCTAATAAAGGGACGGCTTTTTTATTGTCCTCAGCCCACATTTCATACCAAGTCCCAGAATTTTCGATATTAGAAATTTCTGCAGTAAGTTCATTCAGAAATTTTCTACAATTGACTTGCCTCTTACCAACCTGAAATAAACATATGTTCCCTTTGTCTAGACTACCAAAATACAGAAGAATATTGATACTCTCAAAATTGTTTTTAAAAATGCATAAGTCCTAATCTGATCTGTTCCTGCTAAACAGTTTTTCATCAGATGACAAAGATTTCAAATATAAAGCAGTTCTTCTTCAGAAGGGGTATAATAGAAATTTTACCATGTAAATTTCTTCTTAAAAGATGTTGAACGCTGAGTGAAATTATAAGATCCATGATAAGAAACTTTTACCTATAGTAAAAGCTTTAAAACAATGGAGCAGATATCATGAAATAAGCCTGCATCTAACTAAATTTATAAAGACATACTAAAAATAATATCCTTTAATTTTGTAGATAGCTAGAAAAAAGTCAAAACAAACTTTGGGTTATGGAAATGTCCAAGTATGAATTTTAAAAGCTACAACCTTGGAGTTTGAACATCGCTTCTTATGCACTAATTTGAGAGGATCATGATAAAGAATTTTTAGAGTCCCAGTCACTCAACACATGCCCAATTATTGATCTAAATTAATCCTTCAAGGCTTTCATGGCAGCCCAAAAATGTGAGAATTTTATTTAGAACACTAAGTAATGACTGCACAGAAGTATATATACTAATACAAAGAATTAGTATAGTGAGATACTATACAAGGACTTTTAGCTAAAATTGTACTAAAGAATCAAAAAATTATTTCTTCATTAATTTATGGGTACCAGACTATGACATGCACCAAGAATTAATCTGGTACTATCAGGATCTTCCAGAAGCTTAAAACAAGGAATTCAAAAAAAATCTAAAGAGAATTAATTCTTTATAATGGTGGCTGGGTACGACCAACAGCATTTAAAATTACATTCAAGCATGTTAACAGTATTACAAAATTATAGTTTAGTCTTGATGTACTACCTCTCATTCTATATAGGGCGAAAATTCCTTTCTGATGTATAAAGGACCCCTCAGCCCTAATGGCCCAATTTGTGCACCTCAGTAACTTGCTTAAATTTGGTTAATGAGATGAGGGTAACTGCCCTGCCACCTACAGACCCTCTCTCTGCCATCCTTACCCCTTTTAACACTACAAATAAAAAAAGGAGTGTAAAGGGAGGTGTTTTAGATTAGAGGCCTTTAGGAAAACACTAATGGTTATCCCACTATAAGACAATTGCTCCAAGTATAGAATAAAATATCCAAATGCATGCACAAGTCTTCCTTATCATCAGGTAAGGCAGGTCTGGTCGCAAAAATTGGTATAGATTGCAGATTGAGCCCCCATATTGTTTGTTTATGTAGAGTTAATTCTTTTACAAACCAGGAGCAAAAATCTAAAAAAAAACAATCATGACAAGGCCAGATCTAAAGCAATTTATGCAGTCAAATCAATCAAACTTGATAGTATTGCAACCCACCATCAACACTTCTATGCCCTGGTTCAAGGTTATGTCCCTCACTACCATTCCTCACCATAAACCCAATCACCTAGTGCACAGGGTCCCAGACCCTGAACTAGGATGCGTCATCTCCTTTACCCCTTCTGCCCATTCTATTTATATAGAAAACCTCCCTCCTTAGGGTAGGTTGCCAATGATTTACTTCCCTTAAGTCCTTTCAATAAAGCAATTTGTGGTTGCACTTTTTGTCATAAAATCTGCCTTCACGCCGCCTTGATAATCATTGATAAAGTTATCAGCAATGCATGCCATCATCTTGAAAATAACGTTACAGATTGTCAAGCAGATGTACTAATATATGGAACTAAAGTCATTCCTCACCTTTTGCGAGCTTGTGGATGATTAACTTTGCAATTATAGATGCTAATCCACCACACACTGTGGAAACCTGCAATTACTTTATTTTTGGCTGATCTATCTCATATGTGCCATGATCAACTCCTTTTATATTTAAAGAATATTTAATTTTAACAACACAATACTAACTATCCTCAGACCTTGGAAGATTTGTCACCCTTCACGCCTCTCCCACCATTGGGAGTTTCTCCAGTAAAACCCAAAGTTGCCCCTAATACAGCCTTCTGGCTTGTTGTAGGGACTTGGTATGTTATTAGAAAATGTTACTTCTCAATTAACCCTAGGGCTTCTCTTCCTAATTTAAATAGTGGATCAAAAGCCCCTGGAATTTAGCATCATCAACTGGAGATTGTCAAACACTATTAAAATGGAAAGTCTTCTTCTAACTAGCGATCTCCTTGACATAATCTACTTGCCATGTACTCTGGCACTTTCCACTTTTCATTTAAATTTGAGAGGTGTTTGTGTAAGGAAAGTGTCTATAACTATCCTGCTCCCAGCGTGGTAGTGCACGGTGCACAGGCCCAACTCCAGGGAGCTAATCATTAGTACTAAAGTTACTAGAGCCCTGCAGAGGGTGTTTTGACTGTAATAACTTAGGTTGAGGAGGTTAGCATTAAAGGGAAGAACCAAAATTGAACTAACAACAAGTTGGTAGTGAAACACAAAATTGGAGTTCATGCCCAAGCGGTGCTCTGATTGGTAGTGTATAGGAGGCACAGGTTGGAGGGAACCTGGGCGTCCCAACGGTGCACAAACGGAGAGATTTACAGTTGTTAAATTTAAATAGCTAACGTTGCACAAGACCTCCTCAAAGAAGTCCTCGCACAGGTTCGTCCAAGATAGCATATATAAAAAGTATACTAGTGAAGGGTTATTTATTATAAGGAAAGTTGAAAAATGAGAGAGATTGGTCTCAAGAAAACGTTTTTAAAGAATTTATGGGAACAATTAATTGATGGAAGCGGTGCTAAGCTGAGGTGCACCAATAAGTGCACGCTTCCATTGGGCAGTGTGCTATACTTGGTAATTGACCAAACTTGAGTTATCAATTGTAGAAGAGGCTGACCTGAGCTGGAAATTTAGAAAATAAAACAGGTTTTGAGACCCATTCACCAAGAAATTGAAGAAAAACATCACTTTTGATTGTAAAGCTGATATTTTTTAACGCATCTGCTGTTATACAAAGCCAAACATCTCTTACATCCCTGGTACTAACCTGGGCATACCTTTCACCCAGCGATGATTCAAGGTATGTTGAGGTCAGGGAGGCCTGCCAACTTCACCTTCTTGGCCACCTGACATGCAGATATACCCTTGGTGTTTGTCCCCATTATTATGACATTCTCAAGCCATGACATTACCATCTCATCCTTTTGGGGCTCCACTCCCCTTCAGGGGCTTGCGCCAGGGAAAGTTCTTGTGGGGTGGGGCCAACTTCCTAGTGGCAACGGTCTGCTTTGACTGAGGTCTAGCGGCATGGGGAAAATGCTTGTGGAAAACGTCAATCAGGTCTTGGGAATGTGTGCAATCATGCGCTAGTATCCAACTGTTTTCTGCTGCATCAAATTCCTTCCAGGATACCAGATACTCAAACCTTTTTTACTCAGCAGGAGTCTACTATCTCCTCCATTTCCACTCTGGCGCCCCATCCACGAGATAAGCCTCAGGAGTCTCTGTTGGTGGCAATCAAACAACGTTAATTTGCTTTCATGAAAGATTAAAAAGATCTGAAACAAAGAGAGAAGATCTAACTGTTATGAGGCGTGGCTCACCTTCTGACAAAGCGGTAAGGGCCAATCCTCTTTGGTCCCAGCTTTTTGCATGGCTTCTTGATAAGGATGTTTCGAGCATCAGGCATCATGAGATCCCCTTCTTTGTACGCTGGACCCATTCATCTTTTTCCATTAACTTCTTCTTATAAGTTTGCATTGCCACCTCCAAACTTTGGGAGACCCACTGGTGTACTTTCTTGATATTCTTAGAAAAATCCACCACCGCTTCAACTTTGGATCCACAGCTGGGCTCCATGTTAAATGCGGGGTTAAACCCATGTTTGGAGAAAAATGGGGAACAAACAATAGATGCATGTAACGTGTTGTTATAGCTAGAATGGGCATAGGAAGGCAAAAACCCAAACTGAATGGTCCAAAGCAGTGTAACACCGCAGAAATGGTTCCAATCACTGGTTCACTCGTTCAGTCTGCCCATTTGATTGAGGATGTGTTAAAATTTATGGGTCTCTTATTTATTTTCAGCTGATAACCCCTAAATTAATTAATTGCACAGGTTCAGTTTTGTGCAAATCTCAGTGTTGTCTGATAGTAATATGTATTCGTTTAATAATAGTATGGAAACTATTATCCATAGTTGATTAAGCATTAGTATTTTGGGTCCAACGCTTGACCAGTATTTCCCCTCAAAATACTTAAGATGTCCTTAATAAGGATTCGTTCCCTTATACCTCCTAATTTGATCCACGCTCAGATCCTTGTTTATAGCTTCTCTCTGGTGACACAAAATCGGTAGCAATCCCCAATTCAGCCAAATTCTCATCTATGGATTCACGCTAAAATCCTTAATCTTTATCTCAAAGAGTCTCCTATTAAAGCACACAGCAATAATTTCCTTGAAGAAGAATAGAATGGTAAAGTGTCTTGTAAAGTGCGTTTTTATTAAGTGAATTATTAGGGAAAATTATAGTGGTAATTTGACCCCTAACACTCAGTTGGCACCTCATTGATGAAATGGCAGCTGTTGCCATTGAATTACCCATCGGCATCTCATCAGTGATGGTCTTCCCCATCCTGGCTAGTATTCTGTCGTTGGACATCCTCAAGACCTAGAGCGGAAAGAGTTGGAAAACAAGTCCTTAACGTTTTCCTTTTAATCCCAGCAAGCCAACCATATTTGGCAAGCAACCTGCTTAGGTAATAGGACTTGTTACCCATTAAGGCAGGTTGTTAACTAACTGATTAATTCACTAGTTGCAGATGACACCCCTCACCTCGCAACTTAATCCTTAGATTACCAATTAGTTGGTTATGAAACCTGCTGATCCCAATTGGTACGCCTGATAGTTAGTTATTATTCACCTATCAGATGCCCCTATTCTTCACAACTCTGCCCAACAAGATCCTAAGTATTCACCCATATCAATCCCCCAATGAATCCAACCCAGGAAAATTACCTAAAATCCCCCAAACATTGTTACCTTGAAATCAGGGTCTATCAATATTCAATTCACTTCACTATAGAAAATTATCCCCTAGAGACCCCTGGTAATCTAGTCAGCTGGGACTATGGGCAAAAATCCCAAAAGGGTGATAGGCAGTTGACTGGCAGGGGCGAATCTGAAGAGTTTTACACAATTCTTCCAAAAAAACAGAATTAAACTGGGGTCCCCAATTGCTAATAATTTCCTGGGGGACCCCATGAGTGCAAACACATGAGTGACAAAGATCCTAGCCATCTCAGCCACGGAAACTGTGGTTCTGCAAGGAATAAAATGGGTAAACTTCGTAGACTGGTCCACCACTGCCATGATGACATCATAACCATCAGAAACAGGTAATTCCACAATGTAATTAACCAAGAGGGAAGACCAAGGCCTTTAGCCATCTGAACTGGTACCAACAGCCCTGCTAGTTGATGTCAATTCAGTTTCATTTAATTGCAAATCAGGCACTCCTTTCAATACCTGCCTACCTGAGCGGGTAAACCCTTTCAACTGTAAGTGCAGAAAATTAGCTCTATAGTATTCGCCTTCCCAGGGTGACCAATAGTGATTCCATCATGATGGTCCCAGATTATTTCCAGTCAAAGTGGTTCAGCGGGAACCCATAGGTGCCCCTGAAACCACACCATCTCATCCTTTACGTGATAACCTCTGGTTAAATCCACCTAATTCAGCCCGCTCCTAGCAAGGATCATAGTATATTTGGCCAACAAAGGCTGTGAAAGGACTACCTTTCTGAACGTACCATATACCTCTGCATTCTCCAGAGGAGCAAGCGCTGGCCCGTTGGCCAAGGAAGAGGGAGGTTGAGACACAATCTTACCCAGTGAAATCATCAACTGGGTATTATGCACCTCTAACTCCTTCATATCAGGAGCTAATGCAGGGTTGCAGCTCAATGCATCACCAAACCGTTCTCCTTGCCCTTAGTAAACTCATACAAAAATCATATTGGGCAAGGGTGTTATGCCAGCGGGTTTGCTGCGGGGTCAAGACATGAGGTGCACGGTATTACAGTAAGACATGATGTTTTTACATATGCAGAAGGATCAGTGTCGCTATTCTAATATGACTGGATAATAAGCCCTAAGTCTATATGGTAGAATGGATGGAATCCGCCGAGTTGTTATGAGTATGATTAATTTGAGCGCCTCAAAATGAGACGATATTGGTTTGTTGGGAAATTGGCCAAATTAGGTGATTGTGAATTAAAAAATGAATAATTGGTGGAACCAATGGGATATGGCGAAGTGAATTACTAAGCCATGAAAGCGGTACCATCCAAAACTGCTACAATACAAGCAGGATGAGATGATTGAGGAAGGTTAGGCTGTTAATAGTTTTAGAGCGGGCGAAACAGAGAGGATCAGCTGTGTTTAGTATAAATAATGAAGAAGTATAGTGGGGCAAGTGCTCCATATTAATGATAAAAGTTTATTTCTGTTGTTTCAAGGGCAACGATCCTCATATTGTTGGTCCTATTTCTCAGTGGGTCAAACCCTGCGCAATATTGATTATGGCGTATCTCAACGAAAACGCCAATTTTGTTACAGTCAGGAAGAGCCATGCAGGTGATGATGCCAATAAGTCAACGCCTCCACCACTGCTAATAACTCTTTATTGTAAAAAGCATAGTTTAACTCAGTCAGAGACATCTTCATAGAAAAATATTTCACTATATTCCTATTCCATCTATACCTATTTGTAATAAGGCAGTCGCTATGGCAAAGTTGGAGGCATCAGTAGTCACGGTGAACTCTTTTTCAAGATCAACATGGTGAAGGATGGACGTGGACAACGGGTTTCACTTTACTGCTTGAAGCATTCACCAAAATAGGGGACCACTGGAGCACTTTTGCCCCACTCTCCTTATACAAGGGCGCTGCCATTTCATAAAGATTCAGTGTGAACTTTTTGAGGAACATATTCTTCCCCCCAAAAAAAACCTCGATTCTTTGACCAAAGTTGGGGTGGGACACTCATGAATCGCCTTCTCCTTGTCTGGAGTTATCATGTGTCCTTGGTCAAACACGACGTTGCCCAGGAAGGTGACTTGGGACTTAAAGGATTCACACTTACTGATCTTTGGCGTAAGGTTGGCTGCCTTTAACTGCTCCACCACTTGCCAAAGGTGTACTGCATGGGACTCCTGATCAGGGGAAAACACCAGAATATCATCCATGTAAGTCACCGCACATACCCAGCAGGTCCCTAAAGCTGCAAAAATAAGACGTTGAAAAATAGAAAGGGCATTCTTAATCCCAAAGGGAATGACCTAAAACTGGAAAATCCCTTTTCTGGTATGGAATTCAGCTAGTCACTCCTAGCCTTTCTTATACTGGATTTGATTGAACGCATTTAGGCAATACAGTTTGAGAAAGATTTTGCCTTCTCCACATAGCGCGTAATCAGTGAATCCAGATGAATCAGATGTAAATCTGGTACAGTAACATTATTTAGTTTCCTAATATATGCAAGGGCGTAAAGTTACATTGGTTTTTCTCTGCAAGAGAAGTGGGGAACATACTGGGGAGATACACAAAAAAATTGGCGCTTTTGGCTAACTTCTCCTTAACCCACACATCTAATGCTGCTTCTTCCCTTATGGTCAAAGGGTAAATCAAGGAAGATATAAGCACTAGATCAACAGAGAGCTTGAACTTGCAATCAAACTCTGAATGAGAAGGTTAAAATTGGCTGAAGCTGCATCAAACGAAGATTACAGATCCTCCAAACAGGAAGTTAAAGGTACATCCAGTGAGGGCTTCAACAATGGAGCGAGACTGAAAGTGTGGATATTGGGCTATTGGGCGATTCTCCCAGTAAGTTAGCCTCAGATGAAATACCAATTAATGTAAAACCATTCTTTAATGTTAAGGATAGGGTATTTCTTTCAAGTCGGTACTGGTGACAAACCTTCGCCAACAAACCACTCCCACAATAATGGGGTTAAAAGGTCTTGATTGCTTGGAAACAGTCCGTCAAAAAATAATTGCCCACTTGATAATCCACTAACCCTAGTATCTTCAGGGTAGGAATACCTTGAGAAGCCCCTCTCCAAACCATACCACCTGGCAAGTAACAAAGCTCAAGGTATTTGGCTAGGACTTGGTCAATAAAATTCTCAGAGGCTCCAGTATTCACCAAAATAGTTTTGCTGATCTTCCCTAAAGTGGATGAAAGGGTAGCAGTTAACAAAAAATATTCTGATTGATCTTTATTCATAGCAGAAAATGCTAACCCTTCATCACCAAGATCTTCTTCAGGGTATATAATACCCTCAGGATACGTTTTTGCATCAAAGTATGGAGAGGAGTATTGGCCACTCTTATTAATGAGGCCACATATCCCACCATATCTTCAGCCGCTGCATAAACATTTTTATTTTGTAATTATAACTCCTTATTCACCTCCTGGGTTCCGCAAATCATTGTGGTGGTCAAGCGTGAGTTTTCTGGGGTAATTTGATATACTGAATGGGGTCCATATCTGAGCCATAAGAGAATAAATGTGGTTTAATTGTATATATGGCAACGTCAATATAAAGCGCAATTTTGGTAGTGATTGACCCTATTCTTATTCTGGCAAAGGGTTATCCAACTTTATAAAGGCCATCACCACCAGGCCTTCCATCGAGGATACCATCTGCACCATCTGAATGTGGTGCCATAGAAAAACCAGTTTATTTGAATTAATTTTAGTAATTTCAGTGAAAAGTCATGGAATCATGACTCTTGGATCACAAAGCATATGTATCCACTGGGTACAAGCTAGAAGGGTGGGTACTTTCCAGTTGAAGGCAGCGAGAATAACGCCAAGATGCTCCAATCTTTGGGGAAAAGAGTAACAGTGGTGAGCCCCACCGCAGCTATGTCAACAGCTGGCGCACACTGTTTACTCTTCATGAAAGTCCTACCCAAAATTTCATGCACATAAAGTAAAGTGTTTGGTCGACTAATGTAAAAAGATTGTCTATAACTCTCCTTCTCCAATAGTGGTAGTGCACTGTGCACAGACCCAACTCCAGGGAGCTAATCATTAGTACTAAAGTTACTAGAGCCCTGCAGAGGGTGCTTTGGCTGAAATAACTTAGGTTGAGGAGGTTAGAAGTAAAGAGAAGAACCAAAATTGAACTAACAATAAGGTGGGAGTGAACCCCAAAATGGGGTTCATGCCCAAGCGTTGCTCTGAGTGGTAGTGTATAGGAGGCACAGGTTGTAGGGAACTTAGGGCGTCCCATCGGTGCACAAGCGGAGATATTTACAGTTGTTAGATTTAAATAGCTAACGTTGCACAAGACCTCTTCAAAGAGGTCCTCGCACAGGTTCGTCCAAGATAGCATATATAAAAAGTATACTAGTGAAGGGTTATTTATTATAAGGAAAGTTGACAAATGAGAGAGATTGGTCTCAAGAAAACGATTTTGAAGGAATTTGGGGGAACAATCAATTGATGGGAGCGGTGCTAAGCTGAGGTGCACCAATAAGCACATGCTTCCATTGGGCAGTGTGCTATAATTATAATTGACCAAACTTGGGTTTATTAATTGTAGGAGAGGCTGATCCGAGCTAAAATTTTTGAAAAAAATGGTTTTTGAGACCCATTTATCAAGAAATTGAAGAAAACCATCATTTTAATCATAAATATGGTTCGTTTTAACGCACCTGTTGTTATACAGGGTCAAACTTCTCTTACATTCCTAGGATCAACCTGTTCATACCTTGCCTTCACTCAGAATTGATCCAAGGTATGTTTGAGGTCTGAAAGGCCTGCCAACTTTACCTTCTTGACCTCCTGGCATGCAGCTTTATCCTTGGTGTTTGTCTCCATTATTATGTTATTCTCAAGCCATGACAGTTTGCCATCAGAAACTTAATGAAACCCCATCTTATGTACGATTCAAATTACCCCCTTTTGGGGAGCACTGGGTGTACCTTAGTACCATCTTTCTCAGTTGTTCCAGTAGAGTTAGATATTATGCGTAAAAGAAAAATGAGTGATAGCATGCCATTTATCAGAAACCCACTTCTCATACTTGCTCCCGCCAACTTCTGCTGCTCTGATGTGGACTTCATCCTTTAATGAAGACCAGGCATATTTTACCTTTACCATTACCTTATGTTTTGGAACACAGAAACTTACTGTTTAAGCGCTCCTAGATACTAAAGAAGATGGAAATTTTAAGGATCCTCAAATTGCACATTACCTGGACTTGGACATGGATTGGCCATTTCCAATCTTAGGAGCATCCTCTGAGCCTATGAAGTGTCATAACGTGAATCATTTGTGCAGTTCCTTGTGAGTCACTTTTGCTTCTGCGGCCAGTTTTCGGAAGTTCTTGTCTAAATTATCCTATAATCATTAAGGTGTAGTAGTGGCGCCACTGGAAGTTGCATGATCAGTTAAGTAGTAATTTTCTGTCCTTATCCAGTGGTGATCTTAGAGTTGAATTCCCTTTAAATAACAATCTCCCACCTGAGGTCTCCTTAAACTCAATTTTACATTCTATTCCCTTCCCCACTGACCTTCAATCCGATTCTCACTTTTTCTTAACCCCATACCAGGATGCTTTTAATATGAGTTTGGCTAAGAAACTACCTCAATATTCTGAGTATACCCTGAAATTTCAGTTAACAATTCAGTAAATTAGTATTACCTGCCCACTAAAACTATACATAAAATAAGAGGGCAGATAACTCTGGCCATTTGCCTAAATGATATGTTAGAAGATTTGTATTAGAAGAAATCTCCCCTGTCGTTTTATCAGTTGTTTTATCCCCAATGTCAGATGGTTCCTTATGAAGCTGCGTTGATTATGGGCATGTGAATAATGTAACTATTCCACATCCTTACTTCCTTTCACTGGAGCAATTTATTGTCCAATAAAGCATAAGATCATGACTTTTTTCAAAGCTAGAATTGGTAAATGTTTTCAAACAAGTATGGGTCAAAGAAGTTAACGAGTACAATCTGCCATTTGCACCACAAGGGAGATTTTCAGTCTAAAAATACCTTTTCAGGCTAAAAATATCCCAGAGACCTTTCAGCTCCTCATTGATGATGTCCTCAGCGATCTCCACTTCTCTTTCGCCATTTCATATAATGATGACATACTGATTTGCTCACCTATCTGGGAGCAACATTAAAAGATTTCAGGGCAGTAATGGCACCCTCCTAAAGCCTGAACTCTTTTTAAAGCCCTCAAAATGTGAATTTTTTTGTGAAGAAGTGACCTTATTTGAGCCTGGTTATAAAAGAGGGCTAAAGGTTCCCCTTATAATCTGAAAGCCATCCAGTCTTGTCCACCCACTATCCAGAAGCATCTTCAGAGCTTCCTCTGAACAGAGATATGCCTGAAAAGTTCTCCTTCACCCTGTATCAATTGGTGGCCCCTTTTCTTCCTCTAACTAGTAAAAATGCCCCATTCAAATGGACTGCCGAGTATCAACATGCCTTTGATAACATTAAGGTGGCTTTCTTCTCAGTACCTGTCCTCTGGCATGCAGATACATCAAAGCCATTACTTGTCACTTGTGATGCATATTCTGTTGCAGTGAAAGCGTTGCTTTTCCAAGAACTTTATGGGGTGGAACACACATTGGCTTATTTTTCCATGAAGTTCTCATCCTCTTAGCAAGCTTGAAAAAATTAGGATAAGGAACTGCCATCTGTGTCCTAGACGCTGACCCACTATAAATTACCTCCTGCAGGGGGCACAGCATGAGTGTATAGTGTTAACAGACCGCCAGTATATTTTATACTATAGAAAGCCACAGAACCTTGCCCACCGCCATGCCTAAAGTTAAATGAACCTATGATGCTAGAACCTCGAGTATGAGTTCGTCAAAGGGTCTTTAAATGTCTTGCCTGATATGCTAAGCAAGGCCCCTTCCATGAACCCCAACATAAATGACCTTCTCGACTTTATTATTGTCAACCCACCTCACATATCCTAACGCTGGCTCTTCTGACAGTTTCCTTGGCCAGTTTACCTTCTGACGCGCCCCACCTTAATCAAGTTCTAGCATCCTAGTTAGTCTCCCTTGAGGATATTAGGTTATATTGGGACCTGAAGAAAAAATCCTAAAAGCGCACCCATTATGCTTTTTATATAAAGGTAATCTTCTTTTTAGGAAAGGATTTTGGATCCACCCACCCTCTGCAGCTAGATTATACAAGAGCACCATGATCCTCTGATAGTTGGCCACCCAGGGTCTAAGAATTGAAGGGAATTGATCAAAAGAACCTATAACTAGCTAGAATAATCAAGTTGAATACCAAAGTATTGGACAAGATAGGAAGAATATTTATCAATAAAAACCTATGAGATAAGTTACATCTAGACCAGATAAAGGGGATAAAGAATCTCATTGATAAATTGTACAGAAATCTCGATAGTGGTATGGCTCAACTCTATACTAAAAAATTTCCATTGGACCAACTTGTGCCCAACCCTCCCTGAGACAAAACCTTGAATAGCCAAAGAAAAGGATTATCCAAATGTCATGCGACCACTGGTAAATTTCAGGGAGATGTTTACTCTTGATTGAGGCTCGTTAGCTCTCTTGATCAACTGAACAGTTTTTTTATGTGCGTTGTTTGAATTATTGATTACTAATTTAATAGGGTAGTAATATTATTAAGCCTATCACTCTAACTGGAATCCTGATATTTAAGATGATTATTAGGTATAATGGTAAACTGGTGCTCTTCTTAATTTTGAATTTTTCTTGAACATTGGTAGGAACTTCTTCCCTCTTCTGATAGAACTTAACCTAGGATTAAGTTCAATGGTTTTTTTCTCCTTTGTAACACAAAGTCCACAGAGATAACAATAAGATAAACAAAAAATCTCTCATCCTTCCAAACTTTAGTCTCAAGAGCATAATATAACAGTCTAAATAATTAAAATATTTAAGCTCTTCTTACCTACTTTAGTTATGATGGAAAAATGCAAGAGAATTTATAATGGAATTCAGCGCCCAACTCTTCTGTTGACGCCCCAATTAGAAACGGCAGCCTTTGCCATAAATTAAACTCCAGGGTCTCTCCAAACATTGATCTTCCTCATCAGTTTAGTCATACTCCTCTACCAACTGGAAATGTGACCTCTTCTGAGTTAAAATAAAGATCAAGTCCCAACACATTTGATCAACCCCTGCATGTCACCCTTATTAGGTTAAAAAACCTGCTTAGGTAATGGGTATTATACACATAAATAGCAGGCTGTGATCCCTAAAAATGTTAACTTGCAAGTTGTTTATCACAGGCGGCATTACTTGCCTAGAAACTAAACCTATTAGTTAATAGGCGATAAACTCAATTGACTGCTACAAGTTAAGTATATTATCAACATTAAAATCAACAACCTAATCACTTGTTTATTGTCATAGATCATCCCCACAAAACATCAGTGATCTGGTGGATCAATCTGGCGAATTGATAAATATTTGTTCAGAGTAATTCTCCAAACAATAATTATTGTAGGTAATTAATAACTCCCACATCCAATAGTAGGATGAATCCACTAGTGGAAAGCAGATGTATTATAATCAATTAAGCTTAATAATGTGGGAATATCAAATCCTAATAACCACTACAGCAGATGACATAAAATGCAGTAAATTAAGTTGTACTACAAAGGGAAAAATTTGGAATTTAACTAATGATGAAAAGGAAGTAAATCTTAATCTTGTCAAATTTGGGTTATTAATAACACATTTTTTACCTATCAAATTTAAGCTACAAAGGCTTTCATGAACCTGGAAGAAGTATCCAATGTCAGGCTTTATTCATATGAAACCTTTATTAATTATATCGTTGAGTTTCCTTATGGGATTATATTTTTAGAAACAACATATATAAACCCTAAGCTATTTCTTAAAACGCTGCATAAGTGATATTCCTGTTTGGATATCATTACTCTAATAAGTTTCTTCACCTATCTTACCATAGAAAATATATCTAGTTGACAAGACCTAAGTGTGACATGACACCCCAAAAGTGAAATACTTTCTTTGAGTCACTAACTATTGTGAGTACTGACTGTTAGTATTTTAGGACACAGAACCATTGAGCACTGAAAATAGAAGCTCTAGCCCTCCAAAGATACTCTATGTGGGTCTCCCGCTGTTTAGTGTGCACTTTCTCCAAATAAGAAGTATCAGGGGAAAAAAGCCTCCCACATTCCCTGCAACAAACTGAGGGCCCCTGGACTTCTGTATCTGTTAATTACATTGTAAGATCCCTGTAAGTCCCGGGGAATGTCCCCTGTGCGTACATCATGCCCTTTTTCTGTTTCTAAGTAAGAAGGTATCAAAGAGGGTGGCAGTACCCCTCGTCACCCAGTGTGACCTCGCCCATGTGGTAGACAAGTGTTGGGTAACAGCCCTCCCTCTTCAAATTCCTCCCCTGGTGCCCACCTTTACCTCAGCAGAACTGGTACACTTGATTGGGGAAATTTGTGCCAAGATCATCAAAATGAAGTTGTTCAGTCTAAAATTGAGTGAGAACATGCCCGATGATTGGATCCCACATAGTCAAAAAGGGTGAAGACTGATCTATAGGCTGGAATCACTAAAGGTTTTGATTTGGATAACACCATGATCACAAAAATTAACTCCTTCCCAAAATTGTTGGTGATGATCCCCAGCATGCAGGTAGTAGCATTGGACATCATTGATGAGGGTTTGAAGATCCCTGCTGGAAAATTGGGCTTTGTGGCTGATGCAAAATTTTTGACTGAATGAACAGCCCAGTGACCAGGCACGGGTGGGTTGAGAATCCCAAAACTGTTCCCAACCAATTGGGACTGCCCCTACGTGGGGTGGCCTTGGGGATTCCCACTGCATGTCAGGCTAAACACTGTTGCACCAACCATTGTAAATGTAGTTGAGCCCCAGTTTGGGCATTTGAGGTCAAACTAACAGCAACTCGGTCTGCCACTGAATCCTTTGATGTCAGTTCTCAGTGAACTTATCTGCCCCCATTCCCAAATAATTCGCTGGTTAGGTCAAAATTGATAGTCTCGATCCTGGCTTGTCCCTGCATCAATTGACCACTATTTATCAGTAACATCACACTGAGAAAATTGTTGGTCAACTTCTTCCTTTTCCTTATAATAAAATTTTGCCCCCCAATTTATCAATATGATACATTGCTATCCTTCTGGTCACATTCCTGATGGCTTTTCTTTGGTGGCCCATTGGCCCATATACAGGATGGGCACTACCAGTACTAATGGTCACTATGGCCCTCACCATCACCAACTGGATTCAGCGAGCTAGATACTTCTGGCAATTTAACCCTGTCATTATGAACTTTCGCCAACAATACACTGGAATCTTATGACTGTACATCCACCATCTCCAGGCAAGGATCCGTCCCCTTGTCTCCCCAGTTGACTTAACCCTGACTACAGGTGACCTTATTGAAACCATACATGTGGTACCACACTCTGCAGTGAGACCCCCAGGGTCTGGGGAAGCCACGATTTGGTTCATCCTTGGTTTGCTCTTTACCATTCTCCTCAACCAAAAATTTATTGTTTCTCAATGCCTGCTCCATACAACGTCATTCAGGTGGCAATGCCTCTGGCATTCTGGCTTGCTTTTTGGGTGCTTAAGCATCCTGACTGTCAGGCTGGTCTAAACTTCTTCTGCTGTTTCCATGACACTCCCTCCCTCCTAAGGCTATCTCAAATTATGGTGATTATAGATCACTTTAACAACTTTGTGCTCCTTATCCACGACAATACAATGGTTACATCTGAGGAAACCACTGCCCTGTTTGTTAAGCATGTATTCTCTATCTTTGGTCTTCCTAGGGAGATATCAAGCGATTAGGGCCCCTTATTTTATTTCCTGGTTCTGGTGCGTCCTTTTGACATCCTCCAAATCAAACCATGTCGCTCACCTTCTTATCACTCCCAATTTGATGGATAAACTGAGAGGGTAAACTAGACTTTGGAGAATTACCTCCAGTCCTATACCACAGCCAATCATACAGCCTGGGCGTCTAACCTACCACTAGAACTGCTATATATTTGGCAATATAATTAATATTTGATGGAAGGGTTGCACAGGGTTGAGACCACTGAGCAACTGATGAACAATACGGAGATCATTGGTCTGCAAAATGAACTTAATAAATTTATATAATATGAAACAATCGCTTCAACCACACTACTTTGTTCAAATATATACAACTAACGGATCCTTTCTTCTTGTAATGCCCTCTTCCTACTATCCACTACTTTACTCTCTCTTCCAAAAGACCTCCTTTTCTTGTCTTCACTTCCCTCTCATATCTTTAGCACTTTGGTCAATTTTAAACCCTTTGTCTTAGCTATTAATTAATTGCCAGAACTCGTCAAGTTCTTCCCCATCCTTGAGGCTTTGGCGGAATTTACTCTATTTGCCAAACTAATATTACCTCTATTGACTCACTTCGAGGTGACTTAATTTTACTTAAATCTTTAAGCTCCCTTCAGCAATTAAAATAAAATCCGCCAAACTAAATAAGGCTTATCAGACAGCCATACTAATTTCTCAACAAGAACAGTTTGCATACATTAATGCACCCTATGATTCCACAAGCCTCTCCTCCTTTTAAGCTAATCTGAGATACAACCCTTCCTTTCAACTAAGGACCAACTTACATATTCAATTCACAGCAGAGGAACTTTATGACATTTTTCGTGAGATCCAAGATCTTGTGCATGAGCATCTTTCCAAAGCTGTGGAAAATTGCTAGAAGTTCTTAGACCAGAAGTGCCATCCTGGGCACATACTCAATGAAGTATCACTGGTCATGTTGGACACTTAAAATTTAATTATGAAGTTCCCTTTCAAGAAGTTTTCATTTGAATGCTCCAGTCCCTATAAAGTGTTGACAGACTTGATTAAAGGCAATTTCCAGATCAAGCTTTAAACCCACGGGAAGAAACATAATGTATTCCATGTGTAACAATTATCCTCCTTACTGAGCTCATACCTGAGTCACCAGAACCAATTGTAAAAGTGACGTCCAGGAAGAATAAGTAGAGGCATTTTTGGATTTCTGGAAAATTTAGCTCTATATCCAGTATCTGGTAGCTTGGAAGGGCTATCCCTCCTATTATAATAGTTGGAAGAGCGCCTGAAATTGTACCAACTTTAAGGAGCTCATAGAAGAGTCCACCATACCAATCCAGATGTCCCACATCTTCCCAAAAGTATTGTAGCCACACTTGCCATTGTAGCCACCAAAAAACACAATAATTATGCCTTTGCCCATGGCCTCAGGTGGGGTTAAGCATCATTTTTTAAAGGAAAGGATAATGTAAGTCCTGATGGTAACACTTACATCTATACAGAGAGCTATTTCATTTCAATAACAAAAAGAACCTTTACTTCAGTGGCCCCACTGGTGCATCTCAATTATTTGGCTCATGTGGTTGATGAGGTGGGTAACTACCCTGTTCCATATATATCCTCCCTCCATACTCTCTTACCTCTTCTACCATGTTATAAATGATAATAGAAGTGTGCTGTGAGATAACTGAGTCCAGAAGTTTCTGGAAGGACTCTAAGGCTCATCCCGACCTAAAGACATTTACTTCAGATACAGAGGAAAATTATCAAAATTTTTCTCAAGTCTTCCCTGGCATCAGATAAGGCAGATCTAGTCACAGAAAGTGTTACATATCATTGATTGAACCCCTGGATTGTTTGTTCCAGTGCAAAATTATTTAATTTAATTTACAAGTCAGAAGCAAAATCAAAACAGACTATGTTGAGGCACTAATAGAGCAATCCATGCAAAGTCAAAACAATCAGCCTGAATTTATTACCCTGTCAGTTAAACTTCTATGACCTGGTTCAAGGTTACGTCCACCACTACCATTTTTTAAAATATACCCAATCACCTAGTGTGCAGGGCCCTTGAATATGAACTGGAAGCGTTCTCTCATCAACCCCTTCTGCCAATCTATATATAATGAATGTTCCTTTTCTTTGTCCCATATGTGCTCCTATACCATTCATCCAACTGTGATGCAACTTTGGCGAGTTGTTGTATATAATCCCGCAAAAAGGAATTAGTAAGCTATTTTAAAATAATAAATTAAAATCTCTATATGTAAAAAGTGAACTAAATAGATGTTTTTGTTAGTAATCAAAATATTGTTACAGATGAGCAGTTATATATTTGGTTGATTTAATAGTTTAAATGGTTTTTTCAAGTGGTTGATGGTTTCAGTTGATTAATAAGCTTGATGGTTTTAATAAGCAGTTAGTGATTGGTTTGTTTGATAGTTTAATAGTTTCTTTCAGTTGTTGGTGGTTTTTAGTTACTTTAATGATTTTTGTTTAGTTTACTGAGAAGTTTGTAATTGGTTAATTTTCGTATGTTCAATGAATTTAACTAAGTGCTTTAGTAGTTCATCTATGATATAACATCTAAAATACTCAATTTAAACTTGTTTGCTTATCAACCTGAACAATGCCAGGTAAACCATCTACATATAATAAAATATAATTCAATCATTTTAAACTAGTTGTTTATTAACCTGAGCAACATTGGATACCATCACTATTATTTTAGTTAATTTAATAGTTTCAATTGGTTAACTATGACTGAGTGGTTGATGGTTTTTGGTTGATTTATCAGGAAAATTTGTTTTGGCTGAGTGATTGATGGAATTTTTTATTAGATAAGTTCCATAGGGTTGTCCAAGTGGTTGATGGTTTATCTATAATATAAAATATAATTAATGATTTAAATCATCTGATAAGATATGAACACTGTTTAAAGCATGGGTATCTGGAGGCTAGTCTATTATATATGCAACCACCCTCCTTAGGGTAGGTTGACGGGTTAATTTCTTCCCTTAAGTTTCTTTTTTAAATCATTTTGTGCTTAAACTCTTTATCATAAAATATGCCCTACATGTCGCCTTATTGATTGTCCCTAAAGGTGTCTGAAAATGCATGCCATCATCTGCAAAAGGATATGGAGATCATTGAACAGACGTTCCAATTCATGGATCCAAAGGTTCTTTTTGCCTTCTACAAGCTTGTCAAAGATTATTTCCAAAACTATGTCTTTAAATCTGCCGTGCATGACATGAAAACATGCAACAACCTTATTTCCAGCTGATCCAACTATATGAGCTGTGATCTAATCATTTCATATTTAGAAATTATCAATCTAATTCAACACAATACTATCCAACTGCAAATCCTTTAGGGTTGTCGCCCTCCTTGCCTTTTCCACTCTTGAGGGTTTCCCCAGTAATGCCTGTGGTTGCCCCTACTACACCCTTCTGGCTTGTTGTAGGATCTTTTCATTATTTTATTTGAACAAACTTTCTCTTAAATTAATCCCTAGAGTGACTCTTATATGATTAATTAGTACGGTTGAGCCCCTGGCAATCAGTACCATCCACTGGGTATTTTTAAGCCTTATAAAGATGAAATCCTTTTTCAAAGTTAGCTGCCACCCTGACAGCCCCCTACCATAAAGCTACCTCCTATGAGTCTAATCAATCCAATTATCTTGGCATACTTTTTAATTGAAATTGTAGAGCCACTGCTTATAGTACTGGGCAATGTAAGTATATATTTGGGGTCATTGACCACCTCTCCAAGTGTATGGAAGCAAGGCAGATTGTGACTTAGGTGCCACGACAATAAATAAGTTTATTAAAAAACAACATAATAGGCATGGATGGTCATAATTTATTTTTATACCAATAATGGAACTAATTTTATGTCTCATCTTAATATGAATTCAATGTGAATTGATGACTATTAAGGGTGTTGTCTACACCTTATCATTATGAACCCAACAGTAAAGTTTATCAATTGAACGGTGTTCTTAATAGCATCTTATGTAATTAGTACTTGAAAAGCATCCAGCTGTATTATTTTCATACCTTTGGTTACTTTTGCCTATAATACCACCTACCATTCAGTAAGGGCATTCACCATTTTAATTAATATATGGAAGCATCCCATAGTATTCCTATTTTATACTCATTTGACCATTAAGAGAACATGAGTCCTACTTGATGTCTGGAGAAACTTGCACAGACCTTTATATAGTTACAAATCAAAGCATACTCCAATTCTCTGGATTGAAAAGTTAGGACTTGAAAGTAAAATAATGTTAAAATTAACTTTACCTACCTTTTCTGTAGAAGAAAAGTTCCTATAACGCAATAACTATAGATTTGGATGGACTAGTGAGTTGTTTGCATATACAGAAAGGAACACTGAGATCATTAAGAAGATTTCCACTGACGCTTACACTCTGAATGATTTTATAAAGGGTACCTTATTAATAAGGTGCAGGATAAGTTCTTGAAGAAGTAGTAGCAGAGCTTTGGTATTAGGGCCACAGCTTCCTATATCTATAGTTTGCCCCTCATTCATTATTGTTCCCTGATTTTTGGTCAAGTTGGTAATGTTGAAATCTAATCTGATCAATTACCTGAATAAAAATATATATACTTGACATATGTTTAACTAATCATTATAATGAGGTTTTAATTGATCATCTCAATAATCTATACCAACTTACAGCATTAACCTGCTGGTTAACATTTGTCAGGTTAAATTGCCAACAAGAATGTTATAAGAATCAGTATTGGTTATGGTTGCCAATTAAAGTTATTATGGAAAGTAAAGTTGATTCTCTCCACCATGCCAATGTTAAGCCTTGAATCAATGATTTATATCATTTAAGTTGGGCCTGAAGCTTAGTGATTGAAGCAATTTAATTATGGTATTTCATTTTCATCCACGCCAACATAAACATGTGCTATTAAGCTTATTATCCTTGAGTTTTGCCTTATCTCATCCCTATTAGGTTATCATTACTATAATATAAATCCCTGAGACTAAGGCCTTAGTTTATTGGCTTTCTAGAACATTTATGCAGATATATTATTATACCTGAGTGCAGTTAAGTTACAAGATATCTGGCACTAATAGGTTTTAAGGGTTACAAAACATTACTGAAGGGTTACTGTAAGTCCTGGGGAACGTCCACTGGGTGTTGATCGGGCCATTTTCTCATTCCCAAGCAAGAAGGCACCAAAAGGGATGGCTGTACCCCTCATTACTCAGGGCGATCTCGCTCACATGGTGGATGAGCGCTAGATAACAGCTCTTCCACTTCGGATCCTGCCCCCAGTACCCACACTCACCTCAGCAGAACTGCTATGGGGAATCAGTGAAATCTGCGCCAAAATTGCTGAAATGAAATTGATCGAACTAATTTGAGCAGCAATCAGCCCAATGTTCAGATTTCAAATGGTCAAAAAGGTATGAAGACCAATATATTGGTCAGAATGCCTGACGGTTCCAATTAGTTTAACATGATAATTGGAAAAAACACCCTTCCCAAAATCATCAGGGATAATCCCTGACAGGCAGGTAACAGCATTGGACACCATTGATGAGGGTTCAAAGCTCCCCACTGGTAAATCAGGAGTTGCGCCTGATGTAAAGCCACTGCCCAAACAAATGAACCAGCAACTGAGCATGGGTGGGTTGGGCATCCCAAACATGTTCCCAACCAAATGGACCCACCCCTATGAGGGGTGGCCTTGAGGGATTCCTGCTGCTCGTCAGGCTAAACGCTGTTGCACCAACCATCAAAAATGCAGTTGAGCCTCAGTTCAGATGTGCGAGGTTGAACCAACAGCAACTCAGCCTGCCACCAAAATCTTTGATGTCAGTTCCCAGTTAAATTATCTATTCCCCATTACTGAACAATTCGCCAGTTAGGTTGAACTTGCGGGACCCAATCCTGGCTTGTTTCCCCTCTAAATCAACTACTATTCAATCAGTCACATTGCACTGAGAAAATTGTTGGTCAATTTTTCTTCCTTAAATTTTCCATTAAAAAACCTTCCTCAAATTTAGTTTTTATATGTTGAGAATTAAGCCGCCTTTTCCGCTGGTGCTCTCATGCCCCTTGGGGTTAACGGCCATGTTCATCCGGTATTTTATTTTGTGCCTGTATGAAATTCTGGCTCACCAGCAGATAGTGGTGGAACTCCTTTCCAGTTTCATATTCGTCATACCAGCAGCAGTGCCTTGGGCATTCTGGTTTGCCATTCAGGTGCTTTGGCACCTAGGCTGGCAGGCCAGTCTAATTCTTACTTGCTGTTTGCCTGAAAGTTACTCATTGAAAAGGGGATTTGGTTTTTATTAGTAGTGGAAACCAAATACAGAGGAGAAGAAGTGAACCTGCAAGCCCTCAGACAATTTTAGTACCATGATAATATTATATGATAATATTTAACATTTTTACATAAAAAACTTTTTATAATAACTCAGTTTATGTTGCATTTTTTTGAATAACTGTCTTCTAAGTATCTAAATTTAGATTAATGAATTTACCTGTGAGGTTGAAATTGATACCTAAGCACCAATTTAGCAACTGACCAGATCACAAAACTCTGGATCTGAAAAGTCTTTCAGATTGTCACCATAGGGTATAAGGGCCATCATGTAAATCCATCTTTTCTGATGAAATGTCTCAGCCTTATAAACGTTTAGATCTTGATACAGGTTTACATACCAATTAGCATTAGTGAACTGGATTGTCACATGTTGAACAAGTGACAGGTTTTCAAATTTAGCCAATTAGAAGGCAATAAAAGATATTTACTTAGTAATGGTTCTGGTGTCAAAGGCCAATCAGGTGACATTAAGATATTTTACTCCCTTAAATTTCTTTTAACTCTAACCTCAATTGGCCAGTAAAAAATTGTATTTCAATACCCCTCAAACCTATAAGAGGGTGGTGAATTTATCTACTAGTGCCTGAACTAAATACATATTAGTAGAGGGTTGCATTTTCAAACAAGTTTTATTAGTTTCCTTTAAAGTACTCTGTAAAATTGAACAAATTAAGCTGTATTGAACTAGGACATCCTTCTGTGGAGAGCAAATACCAAGGTCTCCAGTAGATAGTATAAGGTGAGGTACCCAGCCGGTTAGGGTACCAAACCTAACTCTACCATATGCCTTAGAGTTTAGGTTTAATTGTTGTAGGGCTTCCATTTTTAAGCTCAACATCGCTAAGCCTAAGAAGCCTGAAAGTCAATGCTTGAGGCTAAATGAGCTGTGTCAATTCTGGTGGTTGACTCAAAAATAAACTTTCAACAACCATCAAATTGGGTTAATTACCCTTCCAACGCTTGAGATAACACCTATATCTCACCTCAAAGCCTGTTGCAATTATATACTTCAGGCTAAATATCTCAATGTCAATTCGATTAAGTATTCTATCAAAGCATGGGCCAAATATGCTCACATATTATGGCCAATTTTCTATGCATAAAATCTCAGCAATTAAGCCAAATTATTGGGAACACAATCAACTAACTTTTATACAAAATTTTTTGGGACTGATTCATAGTTAATGTCTAAAAAAACCCATGGACCATCAGACGAATGAAACATGTAATCAATTTTCCACCCTAGGGCAAAATTTGTATGTCAATCTGCGTAATTGGCATGATAGTACTTGCACATGGACCAGCCAAAAGGGAGTACCTAGTGCTATTGAGGGAGAGGCCTGCCAACATCCTGATTAGGGGTATGTCATCTACTTCAATTGAGGCAAGAATTTCACAGAAGAAATATTTTGTCAGCAAAATGACAAAACTTAAATCAAGAAGACCCTAGGCATATTTCATGCTTTTATTGCAATTTTATACCTGAAATCCTCCCAATATTGAGAGTATTTTGCCACCAATTAACCTAAGAAAAGGTTTCAGTCAAATCCGTTCAAGGGCCAAAATGAGGTGGTAAAATATCTGTTAAAATTTTGTACTCAAATGTGACCAGGAGATTCCATAGAGGTATAAATACTGGCACCTGGCCTAATGACTAATCATCTAATAGATAGCTTATAATAAAAGTTATATTTCATCCCTTTCCTGGTTTTCTCATTGAATCCTCTCTTTGGAGAAATTGTTGACAAGCTGGACACGCCTAATCCACAGCTTATATATCTACCTGCCTCAGAGGAAGTTCCCAAACATGAAGGGAAAATTATGCCCAAAATTGGTCTGAAGAGTCAGGGCAATTATATTAGGCCTAGTGAGTTTTTGAATGGTCTGAATACCATAAACTACAGGCACTATCAAGGGTCAATCTACGGAACTTTGTCCTGAATAAACATGCAGAATAATAATAAACAAGCGAGCAATCCTCATATTTTCACAACTGGTGCTCACTCAAACTGGCGACACTCTCCAAAATGGATTCCCATAACAATTCCTGTCTGAATCGGCCAGATGAGAAAGTGAAAAAAAAACATGGAAACTAGCAACAAAGAAATCTCGGATTATCTTAATACTAGCTGCCAAGGCTCTGAAGCAGGTACCTCCTATTCCCTGGATCTTATCACAGTGAGGGGTGACTCATGCAAATACAATTAGCCTGATTGATCTTACATCTTTAAGCGTAAAAGCTAAGCTGGAAATTCTATATCAGGATTTTAGGATTGGTACTTCACAAATCAATCCCTCCTTAAGCCTGTTATACTACCTTAAGGATCAGGCACTCAAGATGAAGATATATATGAAGTACTGTGATGCAACCATGACATCTCTTGCCAGACGTCTCACAAACAGTCAAGCAACTAACCTATTCCTAGTTGATATTGTTCAACCCTCAATTATGCATACTTAGCGAATTATTGCTAGACAAAATCTGGAAATCACAGAAATCTACCTTGTGCAAGGGGAGGAACAATCTTCCTGAAATTTCCTAATGGACAAACTAAATTCCAGTTTTTCTGAAGTCTGAAAGGCAATTGTTGATAATATGGGACTTACCAATGAAGCTCATGGGAGATTAAACACCCTTGTGGAGCTTCTAAATGAAGGAGTCCCAAAGATAGCTGCAGAAGTTCTTTCTCACCATGGGCTATCACAAGAATGGGTACAAACCATGAATAACCGCTGTCAAAAACTGGAATGCCATTCTGATGACATATTGTCCCAATTGAAACGCTTACCATACATGCCACTTTAGGCCTAAGGAATTACCTGGAGTTAAATGTAAAAGTTGATGACTTTGAATAGTATGTTTGGGCTGAGCTGGATACTATAAACAAAAACTTCGAAGACCTTGCAGCAAAGCCAGCCATATCAAATAGGGATGAAGAAGATGCCCAGATCAAAGAGGATTTTTCTAAACTTTGAACTGTGGTGTCAAGATTACAGGCCAGAAATACTGAAATTACTCAGGAAAATTGGGAACTCAGAATTCAGCTATCAACTGCAAATTTCTGATGGGACAGTATGGACAAAGATATAAAAAGCATAACAAGCAATCAAGCATTATTCAAAGAGGAGTATGACAACTTTAAAAAAAGAATTCGTTCTTTCAAAAAGCAAGGCTGTCAGTGCTCATCCTTTTTGACAAAAAGAAATAGAAAAAAGTTCCACTTATTTGGCCAAAAAACAGCCTGGAAAAGTAACTAAGGGCTGAATTTGGGTGTCAGAATCCAGTAGTTCGGAGCAATATCATGTAATAAATCATTGAAAGTTGGCACCGATACAGAAACTGATGTTTCAAACATCTGTTTATGACTAGAGTCCTAGCATCAAAACTTACTCCAGATACTTCCCAATGGGAAAGAGGGCCAATTATTGGTTATGATACACCAAGACGTTCAAGAAGAAGTACAACCCCTATGCCTGAAACAGGGTAAGATGACTTCAACCCATTGAATTTACCAAAGTTCAATAAGGATGAAACATTCACTCTTTCCTCAAGTTATTTGATAAAGCAATGAGAGGAGCATCAGACCATGCAAAAGGATTGGCACTTATTAACTCACTTAATGCCTACAGCTGTGACCTCGTTATGCCCTATTTGGGTGACGATTGGTCCTATATGGATGCCAAAATTGCAATAACAAAACAGTTTGGAGGGCCTGAGAAATTAGAAATTCGAAAAAGAGAGCTTCTTAATATTGAATTCAAACAGAATGAGATTATTAAGGACTTTGCGGATAGAAAATTCCATGAGGCACAAGTTCTATGTGGGTGCAATGCAATAGATAAGTTTGATGCCAAGATTGCAATGGAGCACGCAATTATGCCCTTCCATGAACTACACAATGTCATGCTGCCTGCATTCAATGAAAGATGGGAAATCCAAGAGCTTACTAATTACTTGAGAAGCTGTTCCCGTAATTTTAACACACCTAATTGGGCCAAAGATCAGCAAAAATCCCAATTTTCAGGCTCAAAAAGCGATATAATGTCTGAAAGGGAAAAATTTAAAAAATACAAACCAAAATTTAAGCAAAAATAGCAAACAGGGCCGGTTATGTGCCACAATTGTGGTCAACAAGGACATTTTGCTAGACAATGCTACAGATGGTCCAATAAAAAACCTGGGGTCAACTTTGCTCTAGAAATTAACAGCAACAATGAGGCGGGAAAAGAGCAGGTGTAGTAGAGGCGGAATGCTCAAACTTCAACGATTTTTAAATTATTCCACCTGACCCTGATGAGCTCTTTAGGGCAGAAGATGTTGCTAAAGATAACCTCCACCATATAATGGCTAATAATGTCATGATGATCACTACTTAGGCCACAGCAAAAGCAATTAAACCCTTGAAAATTACCAAAGAAGCCCAAACAGAGGTGTCAAACCCTAAGCAAAGCAGATTATTGATCGGGGTTTAGACCTCCAACCCAGATGTTTGACCGAATACCTAAGCTTAACAACGTTCAAGTAGTCATTCCCAAGAAGACCTTAGCAGATAACTTCCCTGATATTTGCTCAAGTATGAAATCACATCTGGAATCGGGAAGCAATCACAGCATTCATACAATAAATACCTCTGAAAACTACTTTGAATTTACTATGTGGACATAGAAATAAACAAGGTGCAAGTTCAGGCCATCATCAATAGTGGTGCCCCTATCAATATAGTCAGCACAAAGTTGGTTAAAAAACTGAAAATTGCGCCCAATATTGCCCACTTTCAGGAATATGGAAAAGCTGGAGTGCATACAACTAAATCTCTGGGCGCATACAGTACCCTACCACTCAGATTTGGATCCATTATAGTAACAGCACCTGCCATAGTGTTTCCAGATATAAACTATGATACTCTAATCAGGAATGATTTCCTAAGAAGACATGGAGTAGTTACCAATCATAAGGACGATACTCTCACCATTCTTGGCCAGGCTATTCCTTTTATTATAACCGTGATAAGGCAGTTGAATAAAAGAAACCCAGCCTATTCATAAATCTGGCCTATAAAGATGGAGTCATCCTGATTGAGTATTCCAAAACATGGTTAAAGATAAAACCACTACCAACTCATATTGATGAGTCAAATGGCATTCCACTTCAATCAAATCAGGTCATCACCATACCATCTGGAGAACAAGTAATCATCCTGATGGGACTAACAATTAATATCCTGTAAGGACTTTATGGTGAAGTATATCAACCATGGTCTAAATCTCGATTCAAACCAAACATTGCCCCTGGTATTATCATTCCTGGACACGGAGAAATACAGATCTTATGTGCAAACCTGCAAAATTGGCCCATCTCCATCAAGCAACATCAAACAATCGCATTTATACATCTGATCCCTACCACGGAAATTCACTCATTCCATGAGTTTGGAACTTTTGTCAACTTAGTGCTCCCTGATAAGGACCTACTCAGCATAAATAATGTTGTCCCTATGGCCGATTTAAGCAACCTGACCAACTCTGAGAAAGGCCAAGCTTAGTAGTTATTCTCTAAATATTGGTAAATAATTGCACAAGACAATTTTGACTTGGGATGTGCTAATGGTGTCACCCACAAAGTCAATACTGAAGATCATAAGCCTATATGATTAAACTCAATTAGACGCTCAAAATCATCAAAAGAAGCAGTACCCAAGGTGATTAAGGAACTCCTCGATCATGACATGTTAGTTTTTTCAAAAAGTCCACTGGCAGCATTTTTTAATAGTGAAGAAAAAGGATGGAAGCAACCAAGTAGTCATTGATTATCAGAAGATAAACAACATCACAAAGAAAGACTTGTACCCTCTGCCACAAATCAACGATGCCTTGGATAGGCTAAGGGCACAAAGTTCTTCTCAGCAATGGACCTTATCAGCAGATATTGGCAAATAATTCTTCCCAAAGAGGAGCATGAAAAATGTGCAATCATAACCCAGGAGGGCCTATTCCAGATGACGAGGATGCCTCAAGAGCTCTGCAATGCCCTGGCTACATTCCAATGGACAATGTAAACAATCCTGGGAAAGTTGAAATTGGCATATGTACTAGTGTACCTTGATGATATCAACGTTTTCAGCCGCACTTTTGATAACTATCTGGAACACTTAGAGGAGGTTTTCAGAAGGCTAGCTGCTGCAAACTTAAAAATCAAGCCCATAAAATGTCAGTTTTTCAAAGACCAACTGTAATACCTCATATTTGTGATTTATAAAGTGAATCTTTGGCCCCAACCCTCTAAGCTGGATGCCATCTCCAAAATGAAACAGCCCAAATCTAAGTGCAATATTCATGTATTTCTAAGCATGATTGGGTACTATCTCCAATTTATTGCTGACTTTGCACAACTTGGAGAGCTGCTTTTCTATCTGTTTAAAGATAGGTCCCATTTGACTGGACTCCACACTGCCAGGATGCATTTATCAACTCCAATTGGCTTTATTAAGTGCGCCTGTTCTTCAATGCCCATACTTTGATCACAATTTATTGTTCAAACTGATGAATCCCAAACAGCAGTGGGGGCCATCTTATCCCAAGTTGGAGAAGATGGTGAAGAACATCCAGTTGCCTTCTCTAGTGGGACCTTAAACATTCATGAAAGGAACTACACGGTGATGGAACAAGAATGCTTAGCTGTCATATATGCTTGCAAGCAATTCTTGGTCTACCTTCATGGCACTCATTTCAAAGTTTTTAACAATCATAATTCCTAAGATGTTAAACAACTTAAGAGAACCTGAGGGCCAATTAGCCCACTGGGAATTAAAGCTTCAAGCTTATGTCAACACCATTGAGCATCAATCTGGGGCAAAACACCAAAACGCCGACTGTCTACACTGACTAACCACAATCACAACACTTATTCAGGTCGCCAATGAATTATTTATAAAAATGATCAGTGGAGAGTATCAAGATGAGCCTGAATCCGTCCAAAAATATATTATTGGATCTACGAAAAAATACAACCATTGAAATTGGGACGCCTTACAAGATCGTCAAGGACAATTAGTATATTTTCCCAAGACCATCAGGCTGAACAGACCTAATAATGACAGCGCATAAGGCCATAGGGCATGGCGGATTCAAGAAGATGAAAGAGCATCTGAAGCAATTCTACTACTGGGAGTCAATGCATTTTGACATCCAAGAAGCGCTAAATTGCTGTGCAGAATGCAAGGTGAAAACCCGTTCCAAAAAAGCACATCTTACCAGCTTGTTTAGCCCAACTTTGCCTTGCACACTGTATCTATTTACATTTTTAGCACACTTCGACCAAGCAATATGAAGGTCAAAAGCATAATCATAGCCATAGACCGCTTGACCAAATGGGTCAAGGCCAAGACCATTTGGGAATCTGGAGCAGCAACTACCACCAGGTTCATCCTTGAAAATATCATCCACAAACATGGATGTCTCCAGGTTATTCTGAATGAAAATGAAACCAGCTTTACCGCTAATGTCCTTGCCAAGCTCAACCAACTAATGGAATTACAAGGTGTGCTTTCTACCCCTATTACCCCAAAAGTAATGGGACTGTTGAGCGTGAAAATGGAAATGTTGGTGAACATTATCCATAAATCAACCTCATCCAAACCATTCTAATGGAGTACTTATCTAAGTTTGGCAGTCTTCGCTTATAATATCTCCTACCATTCAACAACCATGATGTCTCCATTTCAAATATTATATGATAGACACCTGGCCTTACCAACGCTGCTATATTCGGCCCTAGAGGATCCTGGTGAAGACACTTATCCTATGTATGTTGAGAAACTTGCGGATGCTTTAATCAAATTACAAGCTTAAGCCTTTGACAATAGTTATGCCAAAATAAGCCAACATCAAAAGGACTTATAGATTTGCTACACACTGGATGAATTTGGAGTTAACAACGAAGTTCTATTCTGCAACGCCCACGGATCAGGCCAATTGAAAAGTTAGATTGCATCTGGGTTGGGCCATTCAAAATGATTGAGAAAATATCTAAGTTTATATACACAATCAAGGATATTAAAACTGGTCATATATGCAACCAAGTCCATGCAAAATTCCTAAGAAAGTTTAATAAGCGGGCCATTTAAGAAAAGAAAAGTTTAAAAAACTCAAAAACAAAAACAAAAAAAAATTAAATAATAGTTTTATTCCAATTAATACTTTAGCTTGCACATGAGGTAGAAGAGGATCCAACTTCAGACTTGATGGGCATTCAGGCTAAAAATAACAATAAGAGGATCATACTTTAGACTCATTGGGCGTTTGGGCTGAAGTTATTAAATAGAAAACTAACAATATGCTCATTGGGTGTTTGCTGATGATAACAGACCAACATAGGCTAATCAGTAATCTTAGGGCTTATGTTTGATATAAGAGGGGGAAATGTCAGATTCTGGTGGTTGACTCGAAAATAAACTTTCAACAACCATCAGATTGGGCAAATTACCCTTTCAACGCTTGATCTAACACCTATATCTCACCTCAAAGCCTATTGCAATTATAAAATTCAGGCTGAATATCACAATGTCAATTTGATCATGTATTTTATCAAAGCATGGGCCAAATATGATCACATATTATGGCCAATTTCCTATGCATCAAATCTCATCAATTAAGCCAAATATTGGGAACACAATCAAATTAAATTGTATACAAAATCGTTCAGGACTGACCCAAAGTTAATATCAAAAAATCCCATGGACCATCAGATGAATGAAAAATGTAATCACTTTTTTGCCCTATGGCGATATTTGTATGTTGATCCACATAATTGGCATGATAGCACTTGCACATGGACTGACCAATGTAATGAATTGGAAAAACCTCAGTTCCAACTGCCATATAATCTTACATAATTGTTTGGTGCACTGACAAGCAACCAAAGTGGCCTAACTGAGTAGGGAGAGGTTTGGGGCACCGACAAGCAGCCAAACATACACCTCTCATTGGTTGGCTATGTAAATCCTCTGCGTGGTTGGTCTGACCCAACCACACAAAAGCTTCCTTGAAACAAAATTACCCAAAAAAGACCACAGGTATGCAAGTTATGTGAACCCTGAAACATCCTTTATTTTTATTCAGGAACATAAAAACAAAGGTGTCCACCAACCAGAGCTCATCTGGGGAGCAACTGACAATGCTCCCCAGGAAGGGACATGCTAGGGTAAGAATTCTGAAGTGAACTTCAGAATGGGCAAGCACACCTTATAAAGGCAGCGCTTTGGGGGCCTCACCTGAGTTGTTGATTAGGCTTGCACAAGCCTAATCTATGACTTGGGTGAGGCACAACTCCAGCGCCCAAAATGGCTAAACTAAAAATGTTTTTAAACAATTTCAACTCAAATTCAGAAAATCCAAATCTGAGTCAAAATGTACAATTAAGACAAATCACAATCATTACAGCCAAAAAGGAGTACCTAGTGCTAATGAGGGAGAGGCCTGCTGACGTCCCAATTAGGGGTACATCATCTATTCAATTGAGGCAAGAATTTCACAGAGGGTATTTTGTTAGCAGTATGACGAAACTCAAATCAAGAAGATCTTAGGACAATTTTGCATGCTTTTATTGCAATTTTTTGTACCTGAAATCCTCCTTATTCTGAGAGTATTTTGCCGCCAATAAACCTAAGAAAAGGTTTCCTTCATATTAGTTCAAGGGCTGAACTGAGATGGTAAAATATCTGTTGAAATTTTGTACTCAAATTTGGCCAGGAGATGCCCTAGAGGTATAAATACCACACCTGGCCTAATGACTAATCATCTAATAGATAGCTTATAATAAAAGTTATATTTAATTCATCCCTTTCCTGGTTTTCTCATCGAATACTCTCTTTGGAGAAAGTGTTGAAAAGCTGGATGCGCCTAATCTACAGCTTGTATATCTACCTGCCTCAGAAGAAGTTCCCAAACACAAAGGGAAAATTACACCCAAAATCAGCCAGAAGAGTCATGGCAATTATATTAGGCCTAGTGAGTTTTTGAATGGTCCAAATACCATAAACTACAGGCACTATCAGGGGTCAATCTATGGAACTTTGTCCCAAATAGATATGCTGGATAATAATAAATAAGCAAGCAATTCTCAGATTTTCACAAGCTGCACAACAAGTACAAACTTAATTTTAAAAGTGTTAAGTCTCCGCTTATACCCTGTCAGCTAGAGTAGCCATCCTATGGTAAGTATGGCAAAATAGACTTATTGAAGTCAAGTACCAAAATGAGATATAGAAACAATGGTGTAACTTGATTATAGTATAAATCAATAGTTTTTATAAATCATAATTAACAATATAAACCCCTAAAGGGAAAGGGTTAATAAGGATAATAGAGGGGGAAAGCTGGAAGGAGACTCTTGGTCAGAAAATATTCCAGATGCTATAATGCCTTTGTATCATAACTTTAATAGAGCAAAAATGGTGAATAGAATAACAAAGTTGGATGAGACTGTGTGTCACTTAGGTTAAACATTTGGCAGCTCATTGATTCTAATATTTTTTAATCTATCTTAATTTGCTGCCTTGGGTGCCACTACAAGTAGCTGTCACATGACCTTCAGATGATCTATCAGTTTGATGGGTCAGGAATTTACCTTGGGGTATTTTAGGCCCAACTTGGTTTTTAAGAGCTTTACTAGAGTTGACTAGAGCTATGCTGACTACCAATTTCTCCAGGTAATTTGTTGAGGTAACAGATTTAACCCTTGCCATAAATCTAGATGTCAATTCAGCTGAGGGAGTCAAATAGTCAACATTCTTCCCATCATGTCTGATATCAGGATATCCAACAATTGTCATGGAGCATGCTGATAATATTAATAGGACTGGCCTGGAACTCCAGATGGGTGAACACCCATAATCCCACCCAGAATACCTCAGGTATGGCTAACCATATTGACAGATGAAAAATGGAAGGCTAGCCATGAGGAGTACCCAGTGATTTCAGAATTGGGAATCATCACCATTAAGTTATTCAATGGAACTCTAAACTTCACAAATTTAAATTTTAGATATTTTTAAGGATCCTATTAAAACTAAAATGGTGGTAGGGAAAGAAGATAGAGTGACAGTGTAATCTGTTAGAGACCACTGCCTAAACGCTTGCACCATAGGGAACTGAGGCTAAGTGAACTACTTCTGAGAATATTTTATGCATCAATTTTAGCAAATTGTCATCCCAAGGTGTTTTCTGATACTGACTTGGATCTGACCTGATTGGCCAGATTCACAATAAATTTATTGGTAGGAATACTCATTCTGCCACAACTGTGCTTGGTGTAATGATGACATCTCCAGCAGGTGGCAGGTTGTGCCCAAGGCCAGGCCACATATGGCCAGCTCCATTAGGTGGGGAAAGGATAGATTAAACCTGTACCTGTTGAGGACATGCTCATTTGCATATTTTTTGAGGGAACCCTGGTGGATGGGAGATTTCTCACCAGAAACTAACTTGGGGCCCTTAATTTTGATGGAATATGACTTGACCTCATTTATGGAATGTAACTCAACTTTCCATCAGAACTTGAACTTGCAGATACCCCTCCTGGGGGCATGTGCCAACCACCTTCCACTGGCAGTAGCTTCTACCCTCCGCCACCTCCTGGCACACCTCCCAAATTTTATACACTAACTCTTTAGTAGTAAACATAGATGGAAGAGGTGCAATCTGCAGGGGATATGCCATTACCCACCTCTCATCAACCACATGGGCTAAATCACCTAGGGTGATGGGAGGAGTGGCCAATGGCTTTCTCCCTTTCTTAGTTTGAAACAGGAATTTCTCCTAGTCCAGCAGCAGGGTTGTTCCCCAGGGCTTACATTAATCACCCATAGAGCCTTTCAGGGTAAGGGTTATGTCCCACAAAATATGAAATTAAATTATAGCCGGAGAACTAAGATATATAAGATTTATACAGCCTATACATCTTACCTATTTAAATCTTAGTAAAGCCAGATCCGTATAGTCTTGACCTATCCGAATTTATTTAGAAAGGGATACCTAATTAGATTTAATCCTAACTCCCTAGATTTCACCCCTCACATTTTTTCAGTGTAGATTTGTCTCAAGGGTGACCCACTTTGAACAAGTTTTCAATTAAATGTGAATAAATTTATTTGGGCTTTTAATGGTATTTGCTTTGCAGTAAGGTATGGGTAGGATGAAAACCATTCTATAATATTTTCTCATAGCTACCTCTAACTAACTTAACCAAAAACTTTTTAAAGTGGTGGACCCTTCTCGAAAGGCTGATCGATTTTTAGGTTAGGAAAAATTTCCGATTTCAAAATTTTTCTAAACCCTATCAATTTTCCTACCCTTTAACCCACCCTTAAACCCTTTAAACCCCCTTTCACAAAACCCTTTCGGTATAGCCTTTCTTTAAACCTTATAATCTTATTAAATCTGTTACCTGCGGTAAAACCTGGGTAGAAATTTTGGTTTAGTTTGGCTGACCACCTCCAGTATGGCCTTTTCCTATGGATCTGAAGCCGGTTTCCAGTTCGGTGACGCCTTCCAGTATACTCTGACGCTATTGGACCTCGTCAGGGACCTTGATGAGCTATTCACCATCTCGGTGGTAGATTTCTTCACCTTGGACGGGTTCAGTAAGGTCCCGGAAGCATGGCGGAGGGTTGTCCCACCTTCGTGCATCGATGGGGTGGAGCGGGCGGGGGGATCCGTTCATCTTTGACCTCATACAGGCCGCTGGGGAAGGGGTGGTAAAGGTAGATTTTTCATGCTTGAAGTTGGAGGAGGTTGGGTTGAAGTTTTATCGTTTTTATAAAAAGACGTTTCAAGTGGTGAGACTATCTTTGTAAGGTGGATGGAGTTGCGTTTTGCTCGTTTGGTCAAGTCTGGATTTAGCCCTCATTTTGGAATCATGTGTTTTATTGAAGACGTGTCAAGGTGGGTGATGGAAAAGTTGGTATAGTTTTATTAATGGTTTTGGCATATCCCTGGCTTCAGAAAGCTTGTTGGTGTTTATATTTTAATGGGGTATTCAATATAGAGATAAGAACATAGGTTTATCGTTTTGAGATGATATTCAAGAAGCGGAGCTGAGTCTTTATTCGGTCTAGATCTACCTAGTTCATATGGGAAGCTGATTAGCTAATCAAGTTCTTCTAACCCAGCTTTTCTGGTGCCCAGCTCAACTCAAAGAATAGACTGTATATCGGCAAGGATTCTGATGCAACTGTTTATCTGTATAACGTTATTTCATAGGTAGTTTTTGCTTGAATAAGTTTAAGGATAAAAAACAAGTAAATTTTAAAAGCCAAACGCCTTTAGCCTTGCATTTTTACTTCCCTTTATCAATTTTTTAAGATTAAAGGCTATAAGCTTATAAAACCTTCTATACAGGAACACTGGCCCGAAAGCTTGCGCAAAGTTTTTTACCTAGCCCATCGGTTACCCTTACAGAGCTTTTATCATAACCAACCCCCAAGAAATCCTCAATAATCGAGCCGCGGTTCCAGATTCGGATGTCACCCAAGAAACAGCACGAGGTGGGTGGTGCTCAAACCAGCTAGCTAATGGGATCCAGGTGGGGACTATGGCGGAATTTGTTGGGAAATTTGCGGCTGCCCATAAAGTTGCCACCGTGGTCGACCTGGGCTCAGGCCAGGGCTACCTTAGCCGCCTTCTAGCGTTCCAACACGGACTCAATGTTTTGGGAGTGGATGGCGATTCTGCAAAAAGGGTAGGGGCTCACAAGATGAATGCGCAATTCCTTAAAAGGTCCACACAGGCCCCGGGGAAGCTTTCCCACACCACCTTGGTTGTAGATTCCGCCACCTTACCCCAGCTGCAGAAGGCTATAGCTGATTTCAATGGCACCCAAGCCTGGCTTCTCTGTGGGCTACACACATGCGGGCCCCTTGCCTACACGACCATCGACCTTTTCCTTAAAAGCGACGCCAAATGCCTAGTAAGTGTCGCCTGCTGCTACAACCGGCTCACAGAAGAAGGTTAGTTTTCGGGAAGCTATGGGCTCAACGTCACTTAGACTTTCCGTCGAGCGAGTTTCTCAAGGCGAGGGTAAAGTTTTCCAGCCTGGGAAAGCTGGCCTTGAAAAATGGCATGCCAGGCTCCCTCGACTTGGGCAGCTAATCCTGACGGGTGCTTCGAGTTCTTTAAACGTCACTTCTACCGGGCGCTTCTTCAGAAACTCATGGTTGAGCTTGGCCTGATAACCGCCACCCAGGCCCCGCCAACTATAGGCAAGCTGAAGAAGTTCAGTTATAGCAGCTTCCAAACCTACGCTGAGGCTGCTTTGACCCAGCTGAGATACCGTGTCCCATCATCTGAAAAGCTTAACTCTTTTTATACCCAACATCTTACGGGGTATAGGCAGCTCGCTCTAGTATGGACCTTACAATCTGCCTTAGCGCCGGTTGTGGAGACTTTACTCATCCTCGATAGGTACCTCAACATCAAAGAAAGGTTGGGCTCCTCCGGAAGCGTCACTATCCTGCCCATGTTTGATCTAACCCTCTCTCCGAGGTGCTTCGCTCTAGTTGCCCACAAGGAAGCCTAAGTTTTCCCTTATCGGTCATTACAAGCTTTGATATCTGTTCTTAACCCTTTCCCTGTTTTTCAAAAAAACTTTATTTTTTGCCTTTTAGATTTAGCAAAATTTCTTAGCCACTGATTAAACTTTTCATAATTATTTTGGTCCTTGCCTGTAACATAAAAATTCAGTAAATTTTGGAATAAAAATATGTAACCCTTATTTCTTGGATGCATATATATGTTTTAGATTTACATAACCCTCATTTTTTGGATGCATATATGCGAAAAATCATTGAAAGGGTTAATAGTAAGGATGAATTAGGCCTTGTTTGACATAATATTAAGGTCAAGCACAGTCTAACAACAAAAATATTATGAAGTGCACGAGAGTGTATTTTCAGATTTGATGCTATTAGCGATTCTACTTCTCTATGCCAATTGGTTTTGCAAAGTTAATATTTTTGGTAAGCCAGCCACATCTACCCTCAAGAGCGATTAACATAAAATTATATAATTGATTATGACTACTAGATTGGATTCTCTTCGCAATAACTGATAGTTCTCTAGATTTGAAACAATAATTAATCTTTTTCCCATTAAAGCTTAATCTTCGGTGCTTTGTAATCTGAATATACACTTTATTTTGGGGCAGACTGTAATTTTAATACAGAGCTCCATAGATAATATTAATTAGTTACTAACAAGATATTTACTTATCATCTACTTTTTAAGTCGAAATATTCTATTAAAGTATTGCTTTAACATTTTATGTCTGGCAGCGAGAAATTAGAGGTCCAATGCGTTAAAGTATTACTATTATCATATAGATGAATATTTACTTATTACCTATGGCATTATAGGGTGCTAAGCCATTTATTTTAGTTACTAAAGTGGATTACTTAAAATTCACTTTTTATATCTAAGATTATTTTAGCTTAATTGAACCAAAGTTGCACCCAACTAAAGTACATATGATTTTTGGTAGCCACATATTATAGTATGGGCTGATCTGGAGTAGAAGTTTTATTTATTGTAGGCTGGCATCAGCGATGATAGATTTTTACGAGAGATAGACTGATAGTTGACTATGTCTTAAATCTGAGAGTAAAAATTTATCAAATTATGTGAAATTCAACTTCCTCTTTTTATACATGGTTTTGGATTTTTGAAGACAGATTAAATTTCCTGAACTAGTTAATCGAAGTTGATTAAGGTTAAAGGCCTAATTTATTTAGGATTATCAGAAAATTACATTTAATTCCCAGTTGTTGTATACAATTCCAAGGGTTTATAAAAAATAAAGTCTAGGTTATCTGCCACACTTTTAGGTCATCAAGTTTTTAATTAAATAGTTTAGTAAATTATAAATTGAGATACAACGCTAAAATAATCCTCATATATTATAAACTAAAGATTCAACTTTTTTATAATAAAAGCGTGTTAAAAGATATGTGTAGTATCTTGCCCATATTGCTCTGGCTTAAAACTGATATAGCTTTATTTAAATAAGATTTGCTAAAGAGACGCTTTAGTTTTTTCTGGTAGTAATGAAAATGTGAGAAGGGATTACCTATACTTTTATCAGATGACTATCTATGGCCACTGCCAACTATCAAATATAGAATGTTACTTTTTTGGTTGCAGGGTTAGTTACCCTCAACTTGGATTTTTAGTCATCCTAGATTGCCACCAGTTACATGATGAATATGATTCCATATCTCTATAAATGTAGGTAGAAAACTATATATAAACTCTAAGGTCTCCTATTAAATTTATTGTGATTTATGATCCAGTGATATTTAGTGCAAAGCTTGCTAAAGCTTGCTTTAATCTGTTTTTAAAGTTATAATTAAGACTGGCTTTGACAATGTAATCATACACAGTAATGTAAAACCTTAGAAAACTAATGCACATATAAAGATGTTAAATTTATGTACAAATGAATATGTTTATAAAAAAGGCTATCGAGTAGGCCTATTTAAAAAACATATCTAAAGCTATTAATTTTTTCTAAAAAATTAGCTTTTTAGTTTAGGCAAGTTAAAATAAAAGACTAATAGTGTTGATAACAATAAGATAAGGTTTATAGCATATAGAATTAATTCACCTTATGCAAGATATTTTTCTTGTTATAAAAATTTTAACTTAAGATATCAAAACTTGTCACCTGTCCTGCATTTTAATTAGTTATGTGAGGTAACCTTACAAGGTATGTCAATTTCATCTCAGATTGCTGCACTTATGTAAATTGCAACATTCTCTAAAATTAAGGTAAATATATATCTTTTCAATTCTCCTAATCACGCATCCACTAGATTGCAAATTTTATAACTAGTTTCTATTAAGGCATCAAATTTAGACATTTAAATATAAATTTTATAGTTATATATTAATTATCAACACGGGCATGCTTATAATAGTTCTATTTTGCACTAGCAGTGTACTAATACTTTTATAGCTATATTTTACCTCGTTATCAGAAAATCTCTGTGCATGGAAATTAAATTTTAAAAGCGTTTAATATATTGCTACAAAGATATAGTTTGCCCTTACTAGAATATACCACATTATCATAGGTTTTCCATGAATTGTTTTTAATCATTTTTATGTTTAGAAGCAAAAATTCTCTAAATGATTTGGCTTTTATTCCTATGTATAACATCTGAGTTATATGTGAACTCTGAGATTACTTTAAGTTTTATATATTTCCCCCTTTGGAAAAAACTATAGCTGCGCCCAATCGCCTTTTAATTCTCAATGCGGTTTATAGTCAACATTGAACAAAGTTATAGATCTCATTAGTTTGATAATGATATGTTATTACCATTTTAATATTAAATAAGGCTTCAGAACTCACTATATGGCTGCAGAGTATATTATCCTAGAACAACTTACTGCCCAACCTGCTTATGGTCATCTTTTGGTATAGAAGAAAATTTAGAACATATTTATACCCTCATACTACTTTATCACTATATGTAAAGTGCTATGAGATGAAAACTCTAAATCTTAAGTATAGCAAGCTAGTTATAAAATTTTTATCAATTAACTGGTATTATAAACGCTTGCTAATGTCATCTCTTCAGATATTAGATATGCTTTATGAATATCTCATAATGAAAAATTTGGTATCCTACACCAAGAGCTTAATATCTGTATCCCCTTTTAGCCAGTTTGTAAGGAGTGCTTATGACTCATGCAGATGCACTATTAGAAAAGGTAGATTTGTTAAACATTGAAGTTTGGTGATATAAATTTGAACAATGTAAATCTGTTTACTCATGGTGTAAACTTTTAAACCTATGGTTACACAACTATCTCCTGTATTTAGCACAAATTGTAACCTTTCAGACAACTACTCCCTATAACTCTTAAGTATACTGCACAGGTTCTGATGTAAACAACTAATAACTTTTAATATAATATAATATAACTTGATAATATGTATGGTGGTAGGTGATACTAGTATGAAAACTAGTATCCAGCTGAATTACCACAATCAAATGTAACTCTTCTTCTCAGGCTTCTCCTTGATCAGGTACTGATAACTTTTCTTTAACCCACTTGTGAAGGTACTTAAATTATCCTGCTAATAAGGGAAATCCTATCCCTTCAACTCTTCCACTATAGTTGGCACCATCTGATCCAAATAAACTTCCTCCTTTCAATAGAACTTAACCTACTATTAGGTTTATAGGTTCTCTCTTTCTCTCTTCATACAGGAGCCCATGGAGATCTTGTCAGCAATAACTAGACAAATGATATTTGTCATTCAACTCTGATCTTACAAGTAAAAGTACACTAAATGTATAACAGTCTAAATATTTAAGTCTACAGATGTCGATTTATCTGCTGTATTAAATGAAAACAAGGGAATTTATATAGGAATTCAGCTATTCTCTTCTGTTGGTGATCCATATGGAAATGGCAGCTGTTGCCAATAGATTAACCTCTGAAGTCACCTACGACGATGATCTTCCTCATCCATCTAGTTAGATTTTACCACAGACTAGAATATAATCCCTTCTGATTTGAATCAAAGAACGTGTCCCTATGTCTTTAATCAACCTCAGCATACTACCCTTATTTAGCTAGCAACCTGCTTAGGTAATGGAACCTTTTACCATTAATAGCAGGTCATGTACCTAAAAGGCTAACTCATGAGTTGCTACCAGAAGCGTTGACAATTCCTCAGCAATGAGTCATAAATCCCTGAAATGATTAGCAACAAACTCCAATTGACTAATATAATTAAGACACCAATTAATAAATAGATAATCAAACCATATAATAAATACATTGCCAGGGATTGTCCCTAACAAAACATTAGTAATCTGGTAGAATTGGATCCAAGAGGATTAGTTAAAATTCAGTTAAGGATAACACCAGAAATAGTTATCATCGCTTATGATACCTCACTTCCACTAAGTAACTCACCTGGTGAGCAAAGAAGATTGTGTTATAATCTGATTGATGTGGATGATGTGGGCATAAAAGATTTCAACCAATACCGGGATATCAGACATAATAAAAAATATATATCAAACAGATGAGCCCCTTAGGAGAGTCATCAAATAAGGCTACTTAAAGGTTTAGGAGAAACCCATTAATTTACCTTATAAATAAATTTACTAGTAATGTTATCAGTTGGTACCAGAAAATCCTTTCAGGTTGAACTCAAAGCCCAATTTTCTCTGAAGAGAATATAATTAGCCAAAGTAATGGAATAATAGGACATTAGGCAACAACTTCATCAAACAAATCATGTAGCTACATATTGAACAGTGCCCTCAAAAAGGTACAGATCTGGAATCAATTTAAAGATCAACTTAGTTCATACAAAGTCTAATAATAATGGGTTCAGAGCTCATTTCCTACTAATAAAATTTGTTCTGCAAAGGTTTTCATGAACCCAAAAGCAGAATCCAATGAACATCTTGATTCAGATAAGCCCCCTCAAAAATTATATTGCTAATTTTTCTTTAAAGGGATTTTGTTTTTAAAATAGTATATAAAAAATATAAAGCTATTTTAATATGAAGCTACGCCTTGTAATAAATCCTTATCTTAGTAGCATTGCTTCAGTATGTCCTTTTGCCCCTTACCATAGGTTGGATACTCTATTTGTGGGAACCTAAGTGAGACTTGGCCACCATAAAAATAATTGTTTACTTGCAAAAGTATTAGACTCAAACCAAGTATCAACTTGGGTTTTTTGGCAATACACCATTAAGCCTCCCAAAAATGGAAGCCCTAAAGGTTGGTGCTTACTAAAGGGGGAATAGCCATTGCCTGGTGATGCCTGCATCTAATTGATTGCACCATGGAAGATGATCATATTGATAGCATAATCCGTTGGGTGCACTATGGAAACAGTGAAGATGATGGCCAAATGGGAAGTCCATTATTAGTTGCATTTGAAGGAGAATAAATAAATCCTCTGATGATCCCAAAATCTTGGCGTCTTATCTGCATTTTCAATGAAGTGCTATAAGACTTAACTTGAGGAATAAAAAACCCAGGAGAAAGAGCCAGCTGCAAAAAGGAATCCTATTTAAACAGGACTCTCATCTATTTGTGTTTTAATTTAGTGCTCTCCCAGTGGCATATGGTTCAAGTGCAAATATATCCCGATCCATTATGCGATTTTTACACACAGCTTTATACCATACCATACACCTACTAGGAATCCATAATGCGGAGCTTCATCACCACATCAATACCTAAGGGGCGTTGAGAGTGGGCTATGAATAGGTATTTTAGCGTCACAAAGTATATGGTACATACGTCAACAGATTAAATTGATTTGATCCTATATCATTCAAAAAACCTAATCAAATGGGGACCATTGATTCCAACGTTGACAAGTATGTGGAGAAAGCTATAAAGCTCTTTGGAAAGTAATGTGTGGAGTATGATGAAAGGACTTAATGATCACCTGAAAAGTTTGCATTAGCTTTACAAACAAGACGCCAAAGCCCTAAGGTAAAATGGCAGCCCATTATTCTACTAGCCACCATAACAAAAAGAGATTAGCTTTCTGAGTCTTAACTAGATCTCTCCCTAAAACAAATTGATGGGCTTAAAGACCACTGAGCCTCAAGGCTCATCCAGTCTTTATAAGTTTTACTGTCTAAGTAGCCCATGTTGAAAAGAATCTTTTATCCTGTGCAACTCAGGTGTCTACTCACTCAATTGCTGAGCAACATAACAAATTGAAGAGCGTTATAAGCAGTGAATCACCTAGTCAAGAAGACAATAACCAGATTTACCATCACCTAAATTATGCTGAGCAACACTAAAACCCTTATAGAAGAATTAAAAGCCAAGAAAGGCAAGCCTCCTCAAAGCACTGAATGTAAAGAGTTGAATGAGTACTTAAACTGGCATATTGTAGTATTAGAAGATGAGAACAAACTCTTACAAAATTTACACTCCACTTCTAATTAACAACTCAATGCTCTTGACATCCACGTTAAGAACCTTAAGAATGATAAAGTTGTTATCAAAAAACGTATCAGCTTGCTGGATGTCAGGCTAAGGCTTACCATTGATGAAATAGAGCAGCATCTTAACCCTATGTAAGATAAATTTGGAAACTCATGTAAAAAGTTGAGCAGAGCAACACACGTACCAGAACTACTAAATCAGAAGCTCCCAGGATACATGTTGTCACCAGATTGAAAGCCACTAACTTAAAAAACTGTAACAGATGAGTTCATCTCATTCATTACATTCTGACTCAGATTAAGATTTTCTGAATCTGAGTCAGATCATCTAAAAACATTTTAGGTTTAGTCATTTTGGACATTGGGTTGTGCCTCACCTGAGCTGTTAATTAGGCTTGTGCGAGCCTAATTGATAGCTTGGGTGAGGGCCCCAAAGCGCTGCCTTTATAAGGCGCACCCACCCATTCCAAACCTCAGTTTGGAATTCTTACCCTAGCATGTCCCTTCTGGGGAGCATTGTCAGTTGCTCCCCAGCCAAGCTCTGGTCGGCGGGTCCCTTTTCATTCCTGAATAAAAATAAAGGTCGTTTCAGAGTTTGCATACCTCGCATATCTGTGGTCTTTTTGGGGTGCTCATTTCAAAAAGAGCTTTTGTGTGACTGGGTCAGACCAATCATGAATTTGTGCATAACCAAGAAGCAGGTGAAATGTTTGATGTTTGTTGGTGCTCCAAACCTTTTTCCTGCTTTGGTTAGGCCGCTTTGGTTGCTTGTTGGTGCTAAGGGAACTTTTATGTGGCAGCTGGAACTGGGTTTTTCCAGTTTGTGACAAAAACCACCTCTAAGGAAAAATTACACCAGGAGAAGGAAGTATCGCATTCTTCCTCTCTGTCTATGAGACTATGATGGGAGGTACAACTGATCATCCTAAGGGCAAGCATATAATGTCCTGTTTAAGTAGCATGGCACAGGAGGTTATGGTACCCCACATGGACAACATGAATACTGGGTGTTAACTCTGAGTATTGTTCACTTGGTTGAATAAATCCTGTATGTATAATTGGGAAGAAGTTCAGCTAAAAAATTCTTAATCTTAGACAGTATAATATGGCATATTGACCGTTTGGAAGTTCATTAGGATTATTCAAATTAAAATTGACTCTTCTGGTTGATCTTAGCTAATTTTTCCCTACAAACTTTAGAACTTCTACTGAGGCAGGCAAAGGTACAAGCTGAAAATTTCTGACTTAACAGCTTGTCAACACTCTTCAAGTAAAGACTCTGATAACAACCAGATAAAGAGAATTAAGAAAAATATATCTATATAAAGAGAAATTATTGGATGTTCATTTCATTAGACCAGGCGCCAGTATTTATACCTCTAAGGCGTCTTCTGGCCATATTTCGAGCATGCAATTTCCACAGTTATTATTTTCAACCATAGTTTGACCCTTGAACTGATACAACCACAACCTATTGCTAGGACTATTAGTGGCAATATACTCTCAGAATCAGGTAGGTTTCAGGGACAAAAATCATAATACAAATGTGAAAAATTGTCCTAAAATCATCCCAATTTTGAGTTTTGTCATACAGTTGATGAAATACACCTTCTAGGAAATTTGGCATAGATTAAGTAAATGATGCACCCCTAATTATAAAGTTGGCAAACCTCTTGATAGAACAGGTACTCCCATTTGATTGGTCCATTTTTAAGTGCTATTATGTTAATTACAAAGATTAGCATAAGCAATTCACCATAAGGAGAAAAACTGATTATAAAAATATGCTGGCAATCTTATAGTTGTATTTGCCTATAAGATTTTTAGAGCTATTTTAGGGATTAATACCCAGATGATTTCTTGAATATATATGTCTATATTATGCCCAATTAATCAGAACCAATTGTAAAGTTGTCATGAGTGTAATCAGCCTGACTTGAACTAAGGGTAGTCAACCTGAACTGGTGAAAGGGTAATTGGCCTAAATTGATGTTAGGATATTTGGCCCAAGTCAATATAAAATAATTAGCCATAGTTGATTGTTAGGGTATTTGGCCTAAGTTATAGAGAGTAATCAGCCTGAGTTGATGGTTGTCAAGGGTATTTTTGGGTCAACCACCAGAATATTATTTCCCCCAACTTAATTAAAATATAATCCCTAAGATTCCTGATTAGACTGTATTTGATTGTCATCATTTGTTGGGTTTGGCCCAAATTGCTGATTTTTGTAGGGCCAGATGCATAATCCTTAACATCAGCCCTAATTTTCAAAGGTTTTAGAGTCAGACCACATTCCCTCCTCAATACTGAACAACAGTATTAATTAATTATGGTATATATTTAAATATTTTCTCTTCTTTATTTTTTATTTAAACTTTTATTACTTTTTTATTACTTTTACTTTATTTTTGCAATTCTTTATTATATATGTTTCTTAATAAGCCAACTTATTGAACCTACTTAAAATTTTGCGTGGACACAGTTGTATATGTGGCCAGTCTTAAATCATTGATTGTATATGTGAATCAGGATGTCTTTGCAATTATTTTGAATGGGCCAACCCAGATGCAATCTAACTTTTGCGCTTAACCTGATATGTGGGTGTTGCAAAAATAAAACTTTATTACCTAATTTGAAATTGACCAATTTGTAGCAATTTCCATATCCTTTTCATTTTGGGACTTTTTCACTGCAAAACTGTTGTCAATGGCTTAAGCTTGTAATTTAATTAGGGTATCCAAAAGTTTCTTAACATATTGAGGATAGTTTACCTCACCTGGATATTATAGGACTGAATATACTAGCAATGTTGGGCTGTATGTCTACCATATAATAACTGAAAAGGTGACATCCTGGTAGCTTAAAGATAGGAAATGTTGTAGTCAAATACTTCTGAGCTCAAGTAGGTACTCCATTCAGATGGTTTGGCTGAAGTTAATTTCCTGATGATATTCACCAATGTCCCATTTGCTCAATCAACCATACCATTAGTTTAAGGATGATAGGGAGCGGAAAGCACGCCTTGTACTCCCATTTACTGGTTAAGCTTGGCAAGGACACAGGAGATGAAATATGTTTCATTATTGGTAAGAATAATCTGGGTATATCTATGCTTTTGGAGGATGTTTTGTAGGACGAACTTGGCTGTAGTTTATGCTCCTGCTTTTCAAATACCCTTAGCTTTAACCCAATTTAGTCAATTGATCGATGGCTACAATAATGTACTTGGCCTCCAAATTTCTTGTTGGAAGAAGGCTGACAACATCATTAGACATGGTATTCTAGGAGAGCTAGGGCTTAACAAGCTGATAAGATGTGCTTTTTTGGAACGGTTTTTCCTTAATAAGCTGAACAGCATTTTAACATTTCTTGGATGTCAGAATGCATTAACTCCCAATAGCAGAAATTCTTCAGATGCTCCTTCAACTTCTTGTATCCACAGTGCCATATGACCTTATGGGAGGCCAAAAAGATGTCTGTTCAGACTAAAGGTCTTAGAAATATATAATTCTTGCCCTTGATGATAGTGTAAAGTGTCCCATTATCAATGGTGGTATCTTGTCATAAGTTCAATTATAATTTTTGGATGGATTCAGGCTTATCTTGGTACTCTCCACTGATCATATTCTTAAATAACTCATCAGTGGCCAGACTAAGTGTTGATTTTTTGACTATATGAGTCAAATCCTCTGAGCTGGTTTTTACAGGGTATTATCCACTGAGCAACAGAACATTCAATATGCAGATCATCAATTGCCAATAAAAACTGATATTATAAAATATGGAGCAATTGCCCTGACCAAAACTTTAATTGTAAAAATAAAATGCAGAACTTATTTGTGGACTAAAAACCTCCTCCTCTCATTCTTCCGCTCAACTCTTAACTCAGTATTCTAAGTTGAATCCACCCTATGCTTAGTAATCTCCTATTCATTCCATTTTAGGGTTTTTGCTTATCTTAAGGTTTTGGCGGAATTCCTTTTGATTCACTTAACTATCAAGATACAATTTATTTGCTTCACATCAATACCATTTCTGCTCAATCTTGATGTTTGCTTTGACTCTGATTTACAATCCACCAGAATGTATAGCTAATCATCCAGTCATATCTTTTTCTTGACATTACCCCCTTTGACTGAATGATAAGATCCTATTGCTTGTATGCTTAAAGGAACTTTTCATGAACTGGTTGATAATCTGACCACCTATGGGTTCCTTTATGGTGTAGGCATTGATACCAGTTTTCTCAATTATATAATTCGGTCTGATCCAAATGTTAGCTAGCTTGTTCTTCTGCCCAAATCTATGTTAGTTGTGGAACAAGACATGATCTCCTACAGCGAACTGTGGTAGTCCACTATGTCTACTTTGGTCAACCTCTTGATCACAAATTATATTGGAAAAACTGGTAGAGTATGCTTCCGTTTGTAGTTTGATCAGAATCTCCATTAAATTGGTCAAATAATGCTGCGGTTCCATGCTGCCAGTATCCTCCATGAAAGAGTAAAGCAGTTCAGGTAAGGCCAGATGTCTGCCATATAACAGTTGAAAAGGACTCTTGCTGGTGGGCTAATGGTAGCTGATATTATATTCAAAGATAGCTGTGGGTATGAGGGTACTCCATTCAGAGGGTCAATCTTTCACAAGTTTGTGGAGTATGTTTACCAATGTTCCGTTGACCCATTCCTACGTTCCATTGGATTCAGATGGTAGGGTGTAGTTAAAACCCCACGGATTGCCATCAATTAGTTCAACTTGGACAAGATATGTGGTTGAAATTGATTCCGTTGTCCATTAAGATAAACTTTGGACAGCCATGTTGCTGTATGACACACTCCATAATAAACTTGGTGGTGGTTACTGCTCTAAAGTCATTAATTGCCCTGGATTTCACCCATCTCATCTGATACACAATTGCTATGATCATGTACTCAGATTGGCTTGCGCCATTTGGCAAAGGCCCCACTACATCAAGGGAAACGGCATTCCAGGCGAACTGAGGCTTAACCAGCTGGTATATGGTCTTCTTGTGGAAAGGTTTCTCCACTTGACACTGATGACAACAGCTAATATCTCCAGCATGTCATAATGCATGCTCTCCCAATAGTAGCGGGGTCATAAAAACTTCAACGTTTTCTGTAACCCTTCATGTCCTACCACCCAATGTGCATCCATAATAATTGCTGGCCTAGCAGAGGATTTAGGAAATCTCAGCGTCAAATCACAATACGCTTATATAGTTACCCATTGCGTAATAAGGTGTCCTGTTTAAGCCCATATAGCACTTTGATCGCTTTCATTAGCTCATTGTGGTAATTGCTCACCACCATCTTCTCATATATTGTGTCAGCAAAATCCACCATAATAGCGACTGTTGGTAGCCATGAAAGATAGTTTGCATTTTGATGTTTCTCTCCTGGATGACGTACAAACTTGAGATCATATGCTTGGAGATTCAATGCCAATTGTGCAAGCCATCCTTCAGGTTCAAAGAGATTTTCAGACAGCGCAAGGATGCATGATCCGTTACCATTTGGATTTTCACCCCATGGAGTTATACTCAAAACTGTTTATACGCATAAATCACTGCTAAGCACTCCCGCTCAGTCACAGTGTAATTTTATTCATGACAGTTTAGTCTTCAGCTACAAAATGTAACGGGGTGTTATACGCTGTCATCATCCTTCTGAGATAATACTGCCCCTATGGCAGAAAGCAATGCATACATTTGTACTATTCATTGTTTTTTGAAGTTGGGGTATTGCAAAATGGGTGCACTCGCCAACATGGTTCATAAAACATCAAAAGCGTTTTGGCATCGTTCCATCCAGTAAAATGTGGCATTTTTCTTCAACAACTCACAGAGAGGTGCCCCAATACAACTGAAGTTAGGAATGAACTGCTAGTTTAATTGACCATTCCTAAGAACACTTGGATATCTCCTATATTACCTGAATGAGTCATCTTACTTATAGTTTCCACCTTTTCTGGCTGCGGTTTAAGCCATTTTGAGTCCACCATGAACTCAAAGTATTCCAGTTGCTATCTGAAAAAGTGACACTTCCAGGGCTTGATCTTAATATTAGCGTCAGCGAGTCAGTGGAACACTTGTTCCAGGTGGTCAAGATACTCTGTGAACATTTACGAGAACAAATTGATATCATCAAGGTAAACTAAAGCTCAAGGCAGCTTCAAGTCACCTAAGATCTTATCCATAGTCGCTGGAATGTAGCTGGGGCGTTGTATAAACCCTGTGGCATACATGTAGAGTGTAATAGACCCTTTTAAAGTGATTATAGCACAATTCTCATGTTCCGGCACTGGCAATTTGATCTTCCAGTACCCCAATATCAAATCCATGGAAGAAAAACAATCATCCCCTCCAAATCAATCTAACGCGTCATCAATCTGTGAAAGGGGTAGGAATCTTTATTTGTAACGCTATTAAGCTTTCAATTGTCAATTTCCACCCACTTTGTGCCATCTTTTTTAACAATAAGCACTGGCAATGCCCACAGGCTCCTAAACGGCTCTAACATCCCTTGTTTGATTAATTTTTAACTCATAGGAGATTTACTCTTCCGCCACTTTTGAGCAACAAATAGGCTGTGAACAAATGGGAAGGTGATCTCCCCTGTCTTCCCAATGCACTACCCTCAGGTGCACCCCAAATTGTGAACATCAGAGAAAAATATATTTTGGTACTTCTAAAATAAATCCATCTCCCTATCTTTCTGTTCCTCTGACAATCTGGTTAGAGCTTCTTGCGTAACCACTGCCATTACAATGATGAGGATTTTACCAGTAGGCCAAGGTCCTCCCATGATCTGAAGTCATGAATATGGTGAACCTCATCAATAGGGGACAGATGTAAACAAGCCACCAATTGGTGCTTTTAAATTGTCATTGACTCCTTCTTTTGGTTTGCAAGCAATACCTTCACTTCCACACTTCTTGGTAGCAGTAGCCCTGGAGCCACATGGGGTTCAAGCCATGATTGCTGGTAGGGCTCCACAATTTCACTGTATAGCCCTTTAGGAAAATCTATTTTGAGCTTAGTTCTTATTATGACCTGATGCCCAGAATGTATGCTCAAAGTGCTCGCAGCTCATAGAGGAATACCTTTGTACTTGTAAATATGGTTGCGGAGGGCCCTGGTCCTCCGCTTCATTTGCTGATATTAACTGATATCACCCTGTCACTATACTCCAAGTTTATCTGGCTGGAGTGGAACGGAACCTTTGAGATTCCGCTATAGGTAAAGTAAATGGGGATCTGGTGTCCTAAGATATTAATGGTCTCTTCCACCATATTGACCACAGCTCCAAATCGCCTCATGATTGCAGCACCAATCATCATATAATGGTTATTATTTGACAGAACCACCGCTGGAGTGGAAGCCCTAACTGAATTAAATCTCAGAGGTAACGTGCTGTAAGCTCCTTCAGAAACTGTACTGTGTCCCCGCGGTCTCATACACTAATCTGTGATCCAAATCTGGCTTCATCAGAAGCTTGGCCATAATCTTGGTAAAGATTATATTAACTGGGCACCAGTATCTATAATAGCTCATATTTTTGTGTTCTGAACAAAAACATCACAGTGAGTACACTCTGAATAAGATGAACCATTGGTGTTAATTACATGAACGTCCAAGGGCTTTTTGTTACCAAGGAAAGTGGAGATACCCATACCAACAAGAGGATACTCCTGGGCAATTTTTCCTTCTATAATGGCTACGTTAACCCCCACTAGGGAGGTGATGTCCATTGAGGGTCCAGCATTACTTGTGCCATTTTTTTCAAGGGTTGCCGTGCATACAGATTTTGCACATCTTGAAAGAACTCAGAGCTTGAAGGGGAATAGTCGTTCCCTTAAATGAAGGTGGAGGTATTGGCTGGAAGTTGTTGGTATAATAAATCATCAGGCTGGGTACCAGGGTCAATGAAAAGTGACTCTTGGGAATCGTTAGGGAAAATTAAAAAATTAGTGGAGGTAGAGCGTCTCATCTCTACTCCGCTCAAGCTTTTCTATGTTAGATTATGACAGATGGCACTGCATGCACCTGCTGGTTTCCTGGGAAGTTAGCCTCATAATGCCCTTTTTGTCAACATGAGAAACAAAAATTCATAAATGTCTCCCTTCTATATTTTGCTCCTGATAGGCTGGGTCAAATCGGTTACCAAAGTAATGAAGTGAGGCCGGAGATGGAATGGTTGAGCGTAAGGAGGATTGAAAGGATCCAATGACGTATAGGGGTGGACAAATATTACCTGACGAATTATAACTGAGTCATTGCTATCCATATCATGAGGAGTATGCCGCGGCAATAGCAGGGGCCTTCCACTCCACATTGGGAGCACTGAACGTAGTGGAAAGACGGTGCAAAGTGTCAACAATTTGGAGAAGCCCTGCATCTTCATCCAGTACATGAGACATAGCATTATGCAGTTCATGGTATGGTTTGACTGCCGCCGTCATAGCTATACCCTACATCATTGGTGGTCAAAATATTGGCTCATACTAACACATGGGCTTCAGCTGTGAATCGCTCTGCAAACTCCACCAGGGACTCGTTCTTGTGAAACTTTATGGTCAGAAAGTTGGCTTTTCACTGCGCCATCTTAGCCGCGCCCCCAAACAGATGGACACAGTTTCCTTTACCTCTTTTAAAGATACAGAACTATTTTGGAGGTAAGAGGTGACCTAGTCAGCGCTCTCAACGTCTAAAGTGGAAAGCAACAGTTTTTCTTTCCACCAATTTGATGCCCCTTCTACAGCGAATATAAACCGTTTAATATATCCGTACATGTTCCCATCACAACTGAAGGGCAGTAACTTCTCGATCCAAACAAAATTACCTCACTTCAGGCTTCAGAAATGAAGAACAGCCAAAATAGGCTCCAAATGACTGGGGGAAACATCCCCTTGAGGACTAGCATAAAGTAACATGGATGGATGCAAATCTGCCAAAGTGGACCAGGAAGAGGTAGGATTGCAAAGAGGGAATACCACGACCCCCATGGGATACTTGCTGGCTGATCCATAGCATTCTTCTCCCAATTCGCCGCTGACTGCACCTTTTCCTCCTTTACCAAGATGTTCAGCAAAATGTTCATCAATAATTCGCTCAGTTTTGGCCAAATATCAATGACAACAGCCATCTTGCACTTCCTGTTGAAGCGCATCATACTAAATTTGCAATTCTTGATGTAATTCTTGCTCAGAATCCAAATTTATGCTCCTTTGCATGAAGCAGTGAGAGAACGTCCTCCAATGTGCTATGCATGCTTGCGTTCTGACGTCCAGTGTCACGTGCTTGTCAATTTTCTTCATCTACTTGATTAATGAGAGCATCTCATTCTTGCACCAGCTCCTTGTTGGCCAGAAAAGGTATCCAAATGCACTTACATATCAGCATACTCCACTATCTCAATGAACAGAAGGATAATGGCTCAACTCCAATCTGCCTGACTAACACTTTTTAATTAAGTAATCTGACTCAGCAGCTGACAATATTCTGAGTACACCAAAAAAGAGCTGGTCATATGGTCAGCCATCCGCTGATTACTCTACTCAACGCAAAGTTGACTAAAGTCAGCTGGCACAGAGTCAATGTGATCCGTTATCCGCCGCTCTGTCAGGGTAACCCTGTCTCTAATCCAGGCCATCACTGCTTCAATTGCTTCAGCCCATTCTGCCAGGTCCATCATAAACCACTCAGTGTTGCTTCCCAATGTGGTGACATCCCGAATCCATTCCATCAATAGGCTGTGCCAGTCCAACAGTTCCCCTATCACTCTAGGTAGCTCCTGATTTAACTGTGGAACCAATTCGTCCAAGTGAGCGGATTTCCACAACATGGTTGTCCACATGACAAGTACCCCCTGAACCTCCATTAAAAGTGATTTAGCAGTTGAGTAAAAGGCGAGTATTGTTCTGCTGCGCTTGAACAACCTGTATGACATCCCCAATCTCAATGTTGTGGTGGGCCAGCACACGCAGTAACTGAAGATTGACAGCTGCACATATGCAACCATCTCTCCTCGGTTCCGTGGGTACTGGGCCAGTGAGACAGCCCTGTGGTAGTCACATCAAGATAGGACATATACAACATGTAGTGAGTTTTTGGTCCCATTGTTATATAAACTCAGAGCATGTTCCCCACATTGTCTCTATAGAGTTTGTACTCCCGCAAAAGCCATTCTATAATCTCCCACAGCTGCTGATAGGTCACGTTTGTAGACTAGCCCTTTTAATCCGCTGACAATGCAGGACAAGTGCCTAACTGCAAGTTGATCATAGCAGCCTCATCACCCAGCTCCATCATAATAAAAAGTGCCAATTCTTTGTATACTTCCCTAGATTCCCCAGCATATTGAGCATGAACATTAATCAGGTTTTGGCATAATAAGTGAGGGCTCGCCATGATGCCCTAGTGCTGATATGCTGATGTTGACCAGTGGCCCCCTGTAGTAAGCACCACTGTTGACCTTTTGGTGATAAGGTTAAATCCTCTGAGCTGGTTTGCATAAGGTAAAAGCCACTGAGCAACAGAACAGTCAATATGCAGATTGTCAATCCCCAATAAAAACTGATATTATAAAATATGGAGCAATTGCCCTGATAGAAACTTTTATTGTAATAATTAAACGCAGAACTATCTGTGGACTAAAAAACCTTCTTCTCTTATTTCCACTCTTCTCTTATCTCAGTTTATAAGTTGAATCTACCCTTTGCTTAGTAATCTTCTATTCATTCCATTTTAGGAGTTTTCATCTATCTCAAGGTTTTTGTAGAATTCCTTTGGTTTTCCAAACTATCTAGGTTACAATTGATTTTCTTCACATCAATATTTTTTCTGCTCAATCTCGAGGTTCGCCTCAACTCTAATTTATAATCTGCCAGAATTTTAGCTTATCATCCAGTTATATCATTTTCATGACATTAAGCATTATGATAGTGGGCAGTAAGGATAGGCAGTTATCGTTTTGATGCTTTACTCCAGTACAATGCTTAATTGTGTAGCCACTTTCTTGAAGCTTTAAAACCAATCAGGCTAATTACCCTTAGGCTCTCTTAAGTTGTTCAGCCATCTTAGGGATGCATGATTGGTAATAAATTTAAAATAAGTGCATGAAGGTAGACCCAAGATTGCTTGCAAGCATATATTACGGCCAAGTATTTTTGTTCTGTCACCTTATAATTTCTTCATGAACATTTAAGGTCCAACTAGCAAAGGTAACAGGATGTTCTTTTCTATCCTCTCCAATCTGATATAGTAAAGGCTCCAAATGCCGTTAGAGATGTTTCAGTTGGTATGATAAATTCGCAATCAAAATCCAGATATCAAAGGATGGGCGCTACCAATAGTGCTAATTGGAGCTAAATAAATGCTTCATGGCGAGCCAGAGTCCAGTCAAATGGGACTTTATTCTTGAGTAGATAATAGAGCGGATATCCAAGTTGTGTGAAATCTGCAATAAATCTGCGATAGTACTTGATCATGCCTAAGAATAATTGAATATAGTGCTTGGACTCAGGCTGTTTTATTTTGGCAATAAAATCTAACTTAGAGGGTTGGGACTGAAGACCTACTTTTGTCAATTACAAAGCCAACTTTTTTTCTAGCTGACCTGAAAAAATATTACTTTTTTGGGCTTAATTTTAAGTTTATAACTGCTAGACTTCTGAAAATCTTCTTTAAGTGTTCCAGATGGTCATCAAAAGTGAGGCTGAAAACATTTATATCATCAAGGTACACTAGCACACATGACAACTTTAAATCCCACAGGATTAATTCCATGGATCCCTGGAAGGTAACCAGGGCATCCAGAGCCCTTGAGGCAATCTTGTTGGCTAGAATAGCTCTTTTTGGATTATTTTTACACAATTCTCGCGCTCCTTTTTGGGCATATCTATTTGCCAATACCCGCTGTTAAGATCCATTGCTGAGAAGAACTTTACGCCGCCTAGTCTATCCAAGGCATCATCATTTTTTTAGAGGGTACAAGCCTTTCTTTGTGATGTTGTTTAACTTCCAATAAACAATGACTACTCAGTTGCTTCCATCCTTTTTCTTCACTACAAAATTGGTTCAGCCCAAGAACTTTATGAAGGCACTGTCATGCCGCAATTAAGGAGTTATTTGAATCTCCTTGGAAACAGCTTCTTCTGATAGTTTGAGCGTCTAATTGGCGTAATCAAATCAGTATATGATCTCCAGTATTAATAGTGTGGATGATACGTTTAGCACATCCCTGTTAAAAAAATCATGTGTAAATATTTCACAATACTTATAAGATAACTTCAAATCTTGGCCCTTCTTAGAGTTGGTCATGTTTCTTAAATCAGCCATAGGGACAACACTGTTAATGCTGATTAGGTCCTTTTCAGGAAACCCTAATTTGACAAAGGTTCCAAACTGATGAAATAAGTTAATTTATGTGGTAGGTACATATGCAGAAAAGTGATTGTTTGATGTTACTTGATGGTGATGGGCCGATTTTGCAGGTTTTCACACCGGATGTGAACTTATCCATGGCTGAGGATAATGTTACCAGGTGCAATGTTCAGCTCAATCACTATTTGGACCATGGTTGATATACTCTGCCATAAAGACCTTCCAGGATATTAACTGTTAGTCCAGTCAGGACAATTATTTGATCTCCAGATGATATAATAATGTGCTGATTTGACCTAAGAGGGATGCCCTTTGACTCATTAATCTGGGTGAGTAGTGTTTTTATCTTTGATTGTGCTTTAACGCACTAAATCGGGACTACTCAGTCTTTGTAGGCCAGATTTATGAAAAGGCTGGGCTTCTTTTTCTCAACTGTTCCATCCTTATTATGGTAAAACTGGGATAGCCTGGCCTAGAATGTTGAGAGTATCATCTTTGTTATTTAACAACTTTATTTTTCAGGAGATTAGTCCTTATTAGGATATCATAGTTTGTATTTGGCAATACTATGGCAGGTGCTATAACTACAATAGATCTGAATCTGAGAGGTAGGGTACTTTATGTGCCCAGTAATTTAGTTGTATATGCTCCATCTGTACCATATTCCTGAAAGTGGGCAACATTGGGTGCAATTTTTAACTTTTTAACCAATTTTGTGCTGGTTATATTGATAGGGGCACTACTATTGATGATGGCGCAAACTTGCATCTTGTTTACTGCTATGTCCACATAAGTACATTCAGTGTAGTTTTTCAGAGGTATTTATTGTGTGAATACTGTGATTGCTTCCCGATTCCAGATGTGATTTCTACTTGAGCAAATATCATGGAAGTTATCTGCTAAGGTCTTCTTGGGAATGACTACTTGTACGCTGTTAAACAAAGGCAGGTCAGTTGAACATCCAGGTTGGAGGCCTAAACCCTGATCAATAATCTTTTTGCGTAAGGTTTTGACACCTCTGTTTGGGCTTCTTTAATAATTTTCAAGGGTTTAGTTGCTTTTGTTTTGGCCTGAGTAGTAACCATAAAGACATCATTAGCCACGATATGATGGAGGTTATCTTTGGCAACATCTTAGGCCCTAAAGAGCTTGCCAGGGTCGGGTGAAATGCTTTGTGAACATCAGTGAAGTTAGAGCATTCCGCCTCTAATCCACCTGCTCTTTTCCCACCTCATCATCGCAGTTTATTTCTAAAGCAACGTTGGCTCTGGGCTTTTTGTCTGACTATCTGTAGCATTGGCTAGCAAAATGCCCTTATTGACCACAGTTGTGGCATGTAATTGGCACTTATTTTAGTTTTTGCTCAAATTTTGATTTGTGGTTCAGAAAATTTCTCTTGTTCAGACACTATGTTGCTTTTTGGGCCTAAAAATAGTATTTTTGTTGATCCTTGGGTCGATTAGGAGCACAAAAACTGTGGGAACAGCTTCTTAAGTAATTGGTAAGCTCTTATGTTTCCATTTCACTATTGATTGCTGTTATTATGACACGATGCAAGTCACAATAGGGCATGACCACATGCTCCATAGCAATTTTAGCATTAAACTCAGTTGTTATATTACACATGATCAAGACTTGTGCCTCATGGAAAAATCTGCCAGTGTAGTCCTTAATAGTCTCATCCTACTTGAATTTGATATTAAGAAACTCAGTTTTTTCAGCTGATTATTTTCCAGGCCCTAAATTGTTTTATCACCACAATCATGGCATCCATGTAGGGCTAATCATTGCCCAGATAGGGCATAATAAGATCGCAGCCTTGGGCATCGAGTGAGTTGATTAATGCTGATCCTTTGGCATAGCCTGATGTTCCCTGCATTGCTTTTTCAGATATCTTGGGAAAAAAGCGAACGTTCCAATCCCTATCAAACTTTGGCAAGTTCAGAGGTTTTAATTCATCTCGCCTTGTTTTGAGAATATGTGTCACACTTCTTCTAGTACTTAAACGCCTTGGCGAATCATCATTTAAAATCATCCCTCTTTTCCATCAGGGAGTATCTAAAGTTAGGATTGATTCCAGAAATTTAGGCAAAGGAAGGATGTTCAAAGTATCAGTTTCTACATTGATATCAATCCCCAATGATTCAATTTCATAATGTTGCTCCAAACTGCTGGATTCTGATACTTATTTGACCCTTAATTGTTTTCTCAAGCCATTTTTTTTACAAAATAGAACGATTTTTCAATTCCTCCATCACCAAGGCTGGATGAGCATTGGCAGCTTTTATTTTTGAGGACATTGACTTCTTTTTTAAGGTTGCCATGTTCCTTTATGAATAAAGCTTGATTTGATGTTATGCATGTCAGGATTCTGATATGACTGGATGATAAGCTATAGTTCCATTGGATTGTAAATTAGGTTTGAGGCGAGCCTTAAGATTGAGCAATTGTTATTTCAATGAAAAGTGAGGTTGATTAATAAAAAAAGGGTTCAGCAAATTGAGTGATTTCGCCAAAATCTCGGTGTTTGAATGAAACCATTAGATCATAGCAAAAAGGGATGTACTAAGTGGAGAATGTTGAATCTGAAAAGGAATACCAAAGAAAAAGGGTTGAGTATGAGAGTGAGAAGAAAAGGTTTTTATGAAGAAAGAGAGAGTAGGAAGAGTAACAAAAGAAGCCGTTAAGTTAATTATTAAATAAAGTAGTAATTTTGAGGCGATATTCTCCTTATTAAATAACTTTATTATTGCTATTGATGACCAGCAATCCGCATATTGCTCTTACATTGCTCAGTGGGTTTTACCCTGTGCAACCAGTTTGGCGGAATCAATATAATCTACCAAAATTCTAACAGTGATGCTCACTACAGGGGCCCTATGATAAGCTTATTAAATAACTTCATACTTTATTACTCAATGGCACAACTGGTTCCCCTTAATGGGGTATTGCCTCAGTTTATTGAGTTGTCACAATATTCAGAACTGAAGCTTGCCTTAGATACACAGCTTCAAGCAAAAAATACTTTTCCTGCAAATAGAAAATATAACCAATCAACTTGGTAAGGCTTTTCACCAACTGCACCTGGTGAAGGCCCAAACCAATCAACTTGCCAACCGCTTGGGTGACACTACAGAGTGGCTATACTGTGCCAAGCATAAATTAAATGAGGTTTTTAAGGAGGGAGAGGTTTGAAGTGACAAGCTGCCCCCATTTAATCATGATGGAAACATAAATGGGGTTTTCAAGTGATTTAAATTTGTCATGGATGGGGCTTCCAATTGGTGGAAAGCTAAGATGTTGTTATCCGCTTTGGATGTTGCAAGCACTGATCAGGTCATATATTACCTTAAGAGTAGTACAGTAGCGTATCAAGAGGTGAAAGAGACCGTGAACCTTCTATTCAGGGGCAAGGTAAAAATGGCTCAGCGCAAGGCAGAGTTTTTGACAATAGCTTTTCAAAAAAATGAGTCTTTGGTCCAGTTTGTGGAGCAATTCATGACTGAGGCTCATGTGTTATTGGGAGCAGATATCTCAACTAATGAGGAGGTGGGAATAGCAATGATGGTGGCTGTTAAGCCATATTGTGACTGTATAGTGCAATGTCATACTTTCCTGGAAGATGATGCAGAGTTACTAAAAATCGTTGGTCATTTACACCATCTATATGTCACTTTTAGTGCTCCCAATGTGGAATGGAAAGCCCCTGCAATCGCTACCAAATCCCCACCAGATATTGGACAACAACGACTTGATTATAATCCACTTAGGGATACTTGTTTACTTAACGCTCTGGCGAGTCCTTTCTGCCCCCATTTTACTCATCCAGTTCACCCTCGGCCATATTACAATACAGCAATTAATTTCAGACCTGGGTATGTGGGGGATGCAAAGACATGTGCCGTTTACTTATGCTTGTTCTTGTGCGGCCAATGTGGCCATTATGCGGCTAGCTGCCCAGGCAAACTGGATGTCAATGCGGTACCAGTTGCCCCAAATGAACAGAGAAAAGGGCAAGAGGAGTAGAGATGGGACGCTCTTCTTCTGCTAACTCAAATCAAATTGTCCCTGAGGATTCCCACAAGTCACTTCAGGTTAGTGTTTGAACTCATTCTGACAATTCATTGTATCAACAGATCCCTTACAATACCTTAGCCTCAAGCTGATGAAGAGACCCCAATAATGCAGACACGGAGTTCTGCCAAGAGGTGCAAAAGCTATACATCTGGCAAATCCTTGAGTGGAATGGTACAATTGGTGGCAAACCTTTAACACATGTCGCATCTTTAAAAGGGGTGGAAGTGGCGATTCCAGTAGAGAAAATTGCCCAGGCGTATTCACACGTTGGCGCTGGTATTCTCATTTTTCTGAGTAACCAAAAGCCCTTGGATGTTTATGTAAGAAGCACCAACAGCTTTTCTTATTTGGAATGTACATACTGTGACATTTTTGTACAAAATACCAAAATTAGGGCGATTATCTATACTGGCACCCCTGTCAATATAATTTTAATTAAGCTCGTAGCTAAGCTTCCGCTGAAGCCTGATGTGGAACACCAAGTATTGTATGGAACTACAGGGGCACAGAGCACTGTGTTGGAGGGCGCTTACAGTGCACTGTCTTTGAGGTTCAGGTCAGTTGGGGCATATGCTCCTGCTGTGGGTTTACCTAATAACAACTATGACATGCTGATCAGAACTTCGTTCATGCGGCAATTTGGGGCCGTGGTTGATATGGCAGAAGAAACCATTAACATTTTAGACCAACAGATCAACATCTACTTCACCTTCAGCGGAATACCAAAGGACTCCATCCTCTCCAGCCAAATTAAGCTTGCGCACAGTGACAGGGTGATTCCTGTTTAATATTAGTGGATGAAGCAGAGGACCCACACACTTCTTATCAGATTTATGAGTACAATGGTATTCCACTGTGAGCGGCGAGTGCTTTAAGCATACCTTCTGGGCATCAGGTCATAATAGGGACAGAGCTCAAGTTAGATATCCTAAAAGGTCTATAAAGTGAGATTATGTAACCTTATCAGCATCATGTTTTATACCTCATGTGGCTCCTAGGCTTTTGTTACCAGGGCAGGGGGAAGTGAAGGTGCTGCTAGCCAACCTGCAGAAGGCTCTATGAAGGTGCAAAGGCATCAAGTGGTGGCTTATCTGCATTTGATTCCTATTGATGGGATTCATCAGATACATGACTTTGGTTCATGGGACGATCTTAGGCTACCAGTAAAAGCCTCATCCAGCATAATGACTGTGGTTCCGCGTGAGGCTCTAACCGGCCTGTCAGAGGATCATAAGGACCAGATGATGAATTTGTTTACAAAACATTAAAGCATATTTGCAGCTGACGACCATGATTTGGGATGTGCACGTGGGATTGTGCACCAATTGGACATGGGAATCACCCTCCTATTTGGTCAAGGCCTATCCATCACTCTAGGGTGGCGAAAGAAGTTGTATCCGCTGAGATAGGTAAATTGGTGAAACAGGGAATGTTAAAGTCATCAAAGGGTCCCTGGGAGTCCCCAGTGTTAATCATTAAAAAGAAAGATGGCTCCAATCAAGTAGTAATCAATTACTAAAAGCTTAATAGAATTAATAAAAAAGACTCATATCCGCTTCCATGAATCAATGATGCTATAGATCAGTTAGCGGTGCCAAATATTACTCTGCTATGGACTTAATATCAGGGTACTGGAAAATTAAGTTGCCAGAGGAAGAACAAGAGAAGTGCACTATAATCACATTAGAAGGGTTGTTCCAACCTACATTGATGCCACAGGGTTTTTGCAATGCCCAGCTAAGTTCCAGCGGGCTATGGACACTCTTTTGGGTGACCTGAAGCTTTCTTGCGTTCTAGTCTACCTTGATGATATTAATGCGTTCTCATGGACATTTATGGATCATCTCACTCACTTGGAATAAGTGTTCTGCTGACTCGCTGAAGCTAACTTTAAAATTAAGCCCCACAAGTGCCACTTTTTAAGGAGCAGTTAGAATACCTTAGGTTTTTAGTCAATTCAAAAGGGCTCAATCCTCGTCTGGCAAAAAGTGGAAGCTATACGCAAGATGACTTGTCTGGTTAACAATCGGGATATCCAGGTGTTTTTGGGGATGGTTGGTTAAACCAGTGGTTCATTCCCAACTTCAGCTGTATCATGTCTCCGCTCTTCAAGTTACTAAAGAAAAACGCTACCTTTGAATGAAATGATGGCAAATCGGGGACCATCTAGTACTAAAAAAATGATGGCAAATCGCTTTCAATGGCCTACAAACTGCGTTGGCTAGCGCGCCTGTTTTCTGATACCCAAATTTTGAGAAGGAATTTATTGTACAAACGAATGCTTCCCTTTCCGCCGTGGGGGCTGTGTTATCCCAAAATGATGATGATGGTGTGGAGCATTCCATCGCATACTGTAGCCAGAGTTTAACAGATCCTGAACATAATTACACTGTGACTGAGAGGGAGTGCTTAGCGGTGATATATGCATATAAATAGTGTTGGGTCTACCTCCACGGGGCTAAATATAAAGTGGTCATGGATCATGCATCCTTGTGGTAGCTGCAGAATCTTTGGGAAACCTGAAGGGCAGCTCGCACAATGGGCCCTGAAGCTTTAAGCAGATGACTTTGAGATTTTACACTGACTGGGGAAAAATACCAGAACACGGACTGCCTCTCATGCTAACCAACTGTCATCATTACAGCAGATTTTGTGGACATCATGTATGAGAAGATGGTGGTGGGCAAATATCATGATTAACTGCCACAAGTGATTAAAGTGTTAATTGGGATGAGACAGGATAACTTCACGCGTGATGGGTAATTGTATAAGAAGATTGGTGAATCGATGCTAAGTTTCCCAAAACCTTCCACTAGACCTGCAATCATTATAGATCCTCATAGAGAGATAGGTCATGGAGGGTTGCAAAAAACGCTGGAGTTTTTTGTGAACCAGTTACTATTGGGAGATTTTGCACTATGATGTGCTCAAAACGGTTAGCTGCTGTCATTAATGCTAAGTGGAGAAGCCATTCCGCAGGAAGACCACATACAGCTAGTTAAGCCTCAGTTCGCATGGAATACTGTCTCTCTAAATGTGGTGGAGCCTCTGCCAACTGGCCCAAATTGCTCCAAGTATTTAGTAGTAGCCATTGACCATTTGACAAGATGGGTGGAAGCAAGGGGTGATCAATGATTTAGGGGCTGTCACCACCACCAAGTTCATCCTGGAATGTATTATACAATGACATGGTTGTCCGCAATTTATCCTTACAGACAATGAAACTAATTTCATGTTGCATATCCTGCCCAAGTTGAACGAACTAATGGCAATCCGCGGGGTTTGACTACACCCTACCACCCTGAATTAAATGGAATGGTGGAACGGGTCAACAGAACTCTGGTAAATATTCTATGCAGGCTTGTAAAAATCAGTCTTCAGAATGGAGTACCCGATTATCCACTGCTGTCTTCAAAAACAAAATTAGAGACCACTCAGAAACCAGCAAGAGACCTTTCAAGCTACTTTATAAAAGGCATCCAGCATTGCTGGCATTGCTTTATTACTGTGTGGAGGATACTGGCAGAGTTGAGCCCCAACGCTAATTGTCTGCCTTGACAGACATGCTGATTAAACTTTAAACTAATTTATAATCCAAAAGTCTAGCCAAGAAGATCTGGGATCAGGTGGTCAACCAAGGTAGATGCAGCAGCCTTCCCCAATTTGGGGTAGGAGATCTTGTCCTGGTTCACGACCAACATGGGTTCAGAAGAAGGAACAAGCTTGCCATTATATGGATTGGACCGTTTGAGATAATTGAGAAGACTGGTGTTGATGCCTACACCATTAAGGAGCCTGCGGGTGGTCAGATTATCAACTAAGTACATGCCAGTTCCTTCAGCCATACAAGCATAGGGGCTTAACATCCATTTTAGAGGGGTAATGTCGAGATTCTGATATGACCAGATGATAAGCTATAGTTCCAGTGGATCATAAATTAGGTTTGAGGTGAGCCTCAAGATTGAGCAATTAATATGTCAACGCAAAGTGAGTTTGATCGAAGGAATAAGGGTTCAGCGAATTGAAGGAATTTTGCCAAAGTTTCAATTATCAAATTAAACCATTAGAGTAGCAAATAGGGATTTATTAAGCGGAGCATGTTGCATCTGCTGAGGAATACCAAAGATTAATAGTTGAGTATGATAGTGAGGAGGGAGGATTTTTATGAAGAAAGAGAGAGTAGGAAGAGTACTGGAAGTTGCCGTTTAGTTAATCCTTGAATATATTGGTATTGTTGGGGCAGTAGCTCCTTAAAGAAATTCTTTATTATTATTATTATTGAGAGCCAGCGATCCTCATATTGCTCATCCGTTGCTCAGTGGGGTTACCCTGTGCAACCAGTTCAGCGGAATTACCTAATCCGCAAAAGTTAACAATGAATTTGATATCTTCAGTCATACTGTTTACTCAAGGATTTTCAGTTGATAATTTCATTCTGAGTTCTCAATTCTCCTGAGTAATTTCAGCATTTATGTCCTGTAGTTCTGATACAACATTCTAAATTTCTAAAATTCCTATTGGATCTGAGCATCCTCCTAATCCCTATTTGAACTACTGGTAATACCACAAGATTTTTGATGCTCTTATTTCTAATTCCAACTCAGTACAAGCATACACCTCAAAATGACAGATTTTTATAATTTATGTCCAGGTGCTCTCTTTATCCTGAAGTAGCCTGTGTGGTGAGTTGTTCTGTCTAAGATAATAGGAATTTAGAATGAGTTTCCAGCTTTTGAGAGCAGGTATTCATGTTTTGTACCTTTTGTGAAACAGCCTATAGTGAGCAAGATCTTCCATGGCTATTTTGGAACTTTATGTTTAATAACTCCTCAAAGGCGTTTTAATCTTTAATGAGCTTCGTTGGCAAGTCCTGTATTATTCACAATTGCTTTTCAGACTTTTGTAAATCTGGAGTTTAAGCAAACATTAAAAGAATTTTGGGAAGGTTGTTCTTTCCCTTGTACGTGGTAGATTTCCATGAGTTCCAAATTTTGTCTAGTAAGAATTTGCTGGTCAAATTAGGATAGCTTTTATTTCTCATAACAATCACTTTAGTTACTACAATTTGATTTGAACAGCAAATTTGGATAATCACACACAGGAAAGATGGGCGACTTTATCAATAAAAATAATACAACATGGGCGAGCGTCGTGGCGAGTGGTGCACTTAACGGTGCAACTAAGGGCAAGAAACGCCCTGGAGGGGGAGCAGGAACCCAATTCACAAAGAAATTGCAAACTCAGACACCGTCAGGGTTTACGGTATTCACTGTAAAGCACACGAAATATATGTACATTCAGTTCAACCAACCCTTATAAAGGTGGAACATGGGATCAGACTCTTCCTTGGGGATGAGTCACTGACCCTGTGGGAGAAAACATGTGAGGCACAGCCCTCACTTTTCCCTCACGCGGTGTATGTGGCCACCAACAACATGGGCCATGGCTGGATCAATATTGGTTTTGAAACAGCTGATGAAGCTGATGCCGCAGCAAAAATCTGTGTGGAAATTGCCCTCCTGAGGGCAAAAAATTGTGTGCACCATGCGCACCAGATGGAACAAAGCAAAAACTTTGTTCATCTCTTTTGACTCACTCCCCACCAACCTTCCTCATAAGGTAATCCAGGAGGATCTCCGCAAAGGTCTTGTGGCCTATGGAGAAATTCAGCAACTTGAATTACAGAGATTTTTCCTGATGCCCAACCTATGCACGGGCAATGCTATCGCTGTAATCAATCCCTTCCCAGAAGTGGAAGAGGATTTATCCAGAATTCCCCGCACAGCAGAATTTCACTTTGCAGATGGGGGCAGTTGGCTGCATTCCAAGTTACACTGGAATGCGCACCACCCATTTGCAACCACTGTGGCTCACTGGGCCACAAGGAACATGCATGCCCTGTGAAAGAGGGCTTAGTGGAAGATGATTTTTATGAAGAAGCTATGGATGAAGATAATGAAAACATCGCCAAAATGACTGATGGCCACCACCCATTCCGCTGGGGTGAAGATGGACTATACTCCATTGTGGACCCAGTTACAAGTAAACAATGTAAAGCAGCACAAAAAGCCCACAAGAAAGCAGCGGCTGAAGCGGCGGCACACGTGGAGTCCACCATTAACCCCAGACAAATTCAGGAGGATATTTCGGATATTCACTGAACCAACCAATCAGAACAATATTCCCAGGTCAAAAATTTTCACAGTAACCTGACTGAGTCACAAAGCGACATCAGTCATGCACATATTGAGGAACAATGCAACCGCAATTTGGGCAAAAATGCGGTGCACAATTCACCAAAGTCGAACCTCAAAGATACAAAATCCAATCAACAATTCGCATCAAATCAACATGAGAACTGTTAAGGAAAAGTTGACGCAAATGCAAAAACTGCAATCCCATTGAATCATTGGGTCAGATCAAGGGAACCAACAATGGCAGTGAAAGAGTTGGAGTACAGACGCGGAGCATGGCCAAAATGAGCCATGGTGGGATAGGGCCAGAGGGCCCTCCCAACTGCTCCTGAGGCGCCGCAGGCACCTCAGTGTCAATAGGGACGCTAAACATCGCGGGAGCCAGGGCTCATACGTCCCAAGCCAAAAACCTGGCATTTCTGTGAAAACCTCTTGTAGACATCTTGGCCATCCAAGAAACCCACTGTCTACAAGGGGAAGAAGAATCCTGGTCAACCAGGGTCGCACCATCACAATCAGTATGGACGTCTCACTGTGGGGTGATTGTCCAAAACAACAAAAGAATTTAAAATTACAAATTTGTCATCACACTTGCATGGTCGAGTCTTGGTAGCAACAATCACATGCCAAGAGGAAATAATTTTGATAGAATGTATATATGCACCGTGCACTGCAACTGAGAGAAAACAATTTTTTGAAAACATTCCTACTCTCACCCTCCCACCAGATACCATTATGTTAGGCGATTTCAACTGCTGGGATAACCCCAATATGGATTGATGGCCTTTTCCCAGGGGATAACCACCTGGACACATTGAATTCCGCACAATGAAGGCATCTCTTGGCTTACAGGATGCTCTTTCCCCCAATTCACCACTCCTTCCCCACATGACGCGGCCCAACATATGCAAGGGAGCGCTCATATCAATGAGTCGCATTGACCACATCTTCATCCTGCAATCCCACCACTCAAGAATCTCCAAAAATTATAACAAAAAAGATCAATTTTTCTGACCACTGTTTAGTTACGGTGCAGATAGCACCAACCTAATCCCACACACAGGTGTCGCCTTGGAGAAAGCTTCACCCAGAAAATATAAAATTGCCTGAGATATCTGACTGGGTTGAAAACAAGGCTACAAATCCAAAATTCACAGCCCCATTCACTTCAGATCCCATTGGAACATGGGAAAATTTCAAAAAGGATTTAATCAACAAAACCTGAAATATTGCATCACGTAAGCACACTGCGGACACGGCCACAATCAAATGTAACTTGGTGGAACTAGACCACCTGGAAATAAATACTCTGAGATCTGGCTATAGCCCTAACTGGGGATGAAAATGGGCAGAAATTTCTGCCTGACTTAAAAACTTCATCTTTAAACACCAACACAGAATCAAAGTAATAAACAAAGGTAAGTTATAAAGAAAGGTGAAACCTGTTTGACATACTTTTCCCGTCAATTTTACTCCCACAGAAACCAGCCCACATGCACACAGGTCCGCAAGACCAATGGCACTGTGGCAACTGACCCTGAGGAGGCCAAGGCGGAAGTACACCGCTATTACACCAAATTATATTGTGAAACGCCAACAGATGCACAAAAAATTAAAATATTTACAAAAACTGCCAAGATACAAAGTACATTACCGAATTACAATATACTATCCCTTATTACATGGGAGGAGCTTTAGGAGACATTTCGCTGTGCACCACATAGGAAATGCCCAGGGCCTGATGGGATACCCTACAAATTTTACAAAAAATATTTTCAACAAATCGTCCCCCTCCTATTGGCGTCTATTTACCAGAGCTTATTGGAAACACGCCTATTACCAGGAGGCCATGAATCCTACGTTATAACCTTGTATAAAAAGGGTGACAATTTGGATCTGGCCAACTGGCGCCAAATTGCACTCTCCAACACTGACACAAAAATTCTAACAAAAATTTTAGCAGCTAGATTAGGCGCAATTGCATCTGACGTCCTATCACCCAACCAGTTTGGGTTTATACCAGGGCGTTCAATCTGGAACAACATTCACCCTGTTGCAAACATTTGCCAGTCCAAAGCAACTGGTGCCCTGGTCTTCTTGGATCAGGAAAAGGCGTATGACCGTGTTAGCTGGCCATACCTAAAAGAATGTCTACATGCCTTCAAACTCCCACCAAGATTCATAAAATGGGCGATTTTCCTAACAGAATCTGCAACCAGGGCTGTATGCAGCCCTGGATTCCTAACAAACAAGATTAAACCACACAGAGGGCTCAAATAAGGGGATCCCCTCAGCCTACTGCTATACAATTTCAGCTTTGACCCACTCCTCCGAGTAACTGACTCACGTCTCATGGGGATAACTGCACAAGGACAACCAACAGTCAAGATACTGGCCTTTGCGGATGACTGCGTAGCAGGTATAGCAAACAATGAAGATGCCTGACAGCTGGAACGCACTCTAGAGGAATACTTCAGGGTAAGCAATGCATTGCTCAACAAAAGGAAGACAGAAATCATCCTCTTAGGCAAATACACAAACAATTGGGCCACAACATCAGAACCTCATACCAACACACGAAAAAAAAACCCAATCATTTTACCCTTTGCAACACCTCCCACCACCACTCCTGTCCAACACCTTGGAATCTGGCTAGAATCAGGGGGATATGCTAATGAGACAATGGAAAGTAACCTGTTACAACAGGTATCCAAACGCGTCGCCTCCCTAAAGGGAAGAACCCCAGGACTAACAGGGCGAGTTACAGTTGCCAACTCGCTCATACTCCCAATACTGTGGTACTAGGCCCACGCAATAGCCTTCTCACCTACCTTTATAACCTCAATATGCGCGCTTATCCAGGGCTGGCTGTGGCCTGGCTTTCACCCTCCTATACAGATGGAAACATTATTTGGCCCACGCTCAAGCGGAGGCATGGGACTAATAGATTTTGAGAGCCACGCCAATCACATCCTAGGTACCTGGATAAAGGAAATCCTTGCTCCAGACCTCCCACAACAACATTGGTCCAGAGAAGCAAGGACTAACTTTGCACAGGCGCTCAAATTAAACAACCAACATAGCCCACCCAGACTACTTTCATACCTTGCCAAGCACCCTACTGCAATGGGTCTTCATGGAACCTCCCCTCATTTTAAACATATCCTCCAAACTATTTGCCGTATGGGATGGACCATAGAGAACATGGGTACTATACAGGGAAGGGGACGACCCAGCCCCCAATTCATTTTAAGAAACACAGAAAACCACCCCCAGAGGGATATGCTCGCAACAACCCCAAGCATAGCTAGGATAGAATACCTAGATATGTTGGACATTCCTTATAATTTAACCACACAGAAGGCAATGTGGAAAATGACTCACCACCCAATCCTACAGCTGAGGATAAGAGCAAACGCCTGGCGCTGTCTGAGAAGGACTTATAGGTTGGCAGACCGTTCCAACTCCCTCCACAAAACATGTGCAGTATGTGGAGGGGAAGGATCCCTACATCACCGCCTAGAAACATGCCCCCCAACCAAAGCTATATGGCAAGAGGTCGCACGCCTGCTTAAGATCCAAAACGAACAAGAATTCTTGATATCAAAGAGCATCTTCGCGCTCCAGATTGAGTCACCAAACCCATCTACCCTCCATTTTCTAATAATACCCATTGCAATGTAGACAATCCACACAATTGCATTAGGTGCGTTCAAGAGCACGGTCCCAACCATTCATGGGGTTATTAACAGATTCCATGTCCACTTACTGGAACACTTCCAAGCCTGGATCTATGGATATATGAGACCAAGGCAAAAAGCGCTCATAGAATCATGGTTCCCACTCTGGTTCCTCCACACAGACCCTTTCCTTCAAACCTGTTCCATAGTAGGGGAAACCCCCTTGGAGTAGTGCACCAACCCCCTCATACCTGGCAGTCCCGCTGGCAACAGGGATAACTTGAGTACCCTGAGGTGCCCAATTTTATATTTGTCGGTTATTTCCTTAGTTTTACATATATTTAGTAATGTCCATCCCCTGGTCAGCTTACCTCGGTTAATTAAAAAGAATTTGCTGGTTATGCTTGAATGAGGGTTAAGCAAAGTTAATTATAAATTTCTTAATTGCTTGACTATCTGTGAGGCGTCTGGTTAGAGATGCCATAGCTTTACAAAACTTCATATTTATCTCCACATTAAGTGCCTATCCTCGAGATAGTAAAACAGGCTGAAAGAGGGATCAATTTGCGAAGTATTAATACCAAATCCCCAATATAGAGAAACCATCCTGGACTTATCGCTTTCAGATGTAAGATCAATCAGGCTTGTTGTATCTACATGAGCTCCCCCACTATGATAAGATCCATGGAGTAAGAGGTACCTGCATTGGAGCCTTGGCAGCTGGTATTAAAAATCATCAGAGATTTTCTTGTCACTAGTTTCCATCTCATTGTCGCTTTCTCTTCAGGATGAATCTGCCAGTAACTGGTTGTGTGGGTCCATTTCAGAGAGTGTCATCAATTTTGAGTGAATACCAGTTAACTCTGAGGATCGCACGCTTAATAAATAAATCCTGTGCTTATAATTGGAAAGAAGTTCAGCTGAAAGATCCTCAATTTTAGCCAGTTTCTTATGGTATATTGTCCACTCAGAAGCTTATTAGGCTTATTCAAATTAATCCGACTCTTCTGGTTGACTTGGGCTAATTTTTTTCCTTTTGAATTTTGGAACTTCTACTAAGACAGGCAAAGGTACAAGATGAAGATTTCTGATTTAACATTTTGTTGTCACTCTTCAAGAAAAGACTCTGATAAAAAAATATATAAAGAGTTAAGATAAATATCTTTATTAAATATATAATAGTTGATGATATTTCATTAGGCCAGACGCCAGTATTTATACCTCTAGGGCAACTCCTGGCCATATTTCAAGCAAGCAATTCCCACAGATATTATTTTACACCTCAGTTCAGCTTTGAACTGATACGACCATGACCTATTACTAGGACTATTGGTGGCAAAAGGCTCTTAGAATCAGGAATATTATAGGGACAAAAATCACAACACAGACGTGAAAAAATGACTAAAAATCAGCCCATTTTAATTTTTGTCATACAGCTGATGAAATATAACTTCTAATAAATTTGGCATAAATTTTAAATAAACGATGTACCCCTAATCATGAAGTTGGAAAACATCTTGATAGAACTAGCTACTCCTATTGGGTGGTCCATCTGCAAGTGCTATCATGCCAATTACAAGGATTGACATATGTGATTTGCATAAGTTGGAAAAATGATTGCAAAAATATGATGGCAATATTATAATTGTATTTTCCCTTGGGATTTCTAGAGCCATTTTTAGGAATTGATCCCCAGATGATTTCTTGATGATATATGGTCAATATTATGCCTATTAATTGGGGCCAATTGTTAAGTTGTCATGAGTATAATCAACATAAGTTGAACTAAGGGTAGTTGTCCTGAGCTGGTGAAAGGGTAATCGGCCTGAATTGATGTTAGGATATTTGGATCAATTCGTTTTAAGACTAAACGGCCATATTTGATTGTTAGGGTAATTGGCCTGAGTTATAGAGAGGGTAATCAGCCTGAGTTGATAGTTGTCAAAGGGTTTATTTTAAGGTCAACCACCAGAATATGACACTGGGCATAGTGAAAGAAGCACTTTCCACGGAATTCAGTTCCAAGTAAGGCTTGAGTATAAAGAAACATGCCTTTATGAGGATTGTGCTACACTAACTGAAACTTTAGTTAAGTGTGGATTTCTTCTATAATGTGGCTCAGTCTTTTGTTTACCTCAAAAATTATCACACTGGATGATGCCGTAGCTGCCATTGTCGCTGATTTATATAGTAAACGTGACTTAGTCATGCATGTCACATCATATAAAAGAGCTTCAACTCTGTCCTAGAAATCAAAGAAGCTCTACTTGATGTGGTTGATTTACAAAAGCCAAAAATAACCTGGAAGGCTCCCACAAAACCCAGATTGAGTACCATAGAGGTTTAGCCAAACCCAGAAATTTGGGTAAGCTCATGTGTAACTATTTCAAGACGAATAAACACAAAGATTAATGCTTAAAGAAGAAACCTGCTCTTGTTGAGCAGGGAAAAGTCAGTTGGCTTAGGGTAAATACTTCTAAATCCAACCAGCCTAAAGTTCCTTAACCAAAAAACTGCCAATTGCTCACATCACGTTAATTAAGACTTATTCTAGTGACGACTCTGAAGGGTTTACAAAAATACAGGTTATTACATTTCAGGTACAACCACTGAGATTGTCATCCCAGATCACACGATGCTGAATACAATTATGACACAAAATCTTCCAGATGACACTTACCTCATTCAAGTTATAGTATGACCTACAGTAATAAATATTGTTAGTATTGTTGACCAGTACCTTGCCCTATTGATCTGACCCATCTCAAGAATACAAAGTCTAATGAAAATCAAGAAGAAATATCCTGAGACTGCAAGAAAGCTTAAATGCAACTTTCTATCTTTAAAGTTCTAGCCCTACTGCCAAAATTTAAAGGAACAATAACCAAAGTAGAAGTGGGATTGTCGGGCATTTATCTTTGCAGACTAAAGATAAGAATGCTTTAGGTCGAGTTCTGCCAAAAAAGGGAAATTTCGGCCATTTTCAATATTCTGATGTCAATAAAAGCTCATTTAATAAAATAAATAATAAAAAATTGAGGAAATCGGCCAAAAGTCCCTAGCTGATTCTAAGTGGAACCCCGTTAATTGGGGAATCACCAGTTCAAAACACATACAGGCATTAGTAAAATCAACTGGTTGGATTACTCTGACCTCACCACAGACTTTGGGGGAATCATTGGAAGGCACTCCCCTGACCCCAATGAAGTTCTTCAATGCACCTGCGTGGGGACCCCCTTTTATAGGCTTTGCAGGGGTCCCCCAAGGTGCAAGAAATTTCTTGGGCGGTGATTGGCTCAAGTTTATGAAAACTTTACCTTATGGGTACATTTGGGCCAATCAGAATCCCACTTCCTTCATTCCGCTGCCCTGATGCAAGTTCCCAAACTATGATACATTGTTCCTACATACTTCCTAATTTGGACTTGTGCAGGCTATCCCAAACATATTCCCAAATTCCCCCTCGACCTTTGAAATTACTTTATATATACTAGATAGTTGGAGGTTAAGGATCATCGTTTTTTCCTTTATCGCGCTCTTAATATAAATCATAAAAATCCAGTTTTTATTAGCGCTTTATATTTAGCCTTATTTTATTAAAAATTTTGTGGAAACCAGCCGGCGTGAAGCACCAACGAGAAACAATTCAGCTGGTTTCCCACAAAATGGTGCTCACTACAGGGGTTCCCTGTAGTCCAAAAGTTGTTGCTCTTGAAAAGCAACTTAAAGATGCTTTACCCCGCCTTAAGGAGCTTAAACAGCGTCCTTACAAACTCCCTCTCAAAGAAAAGTTCATCCCTGGGGAAGGAAGCATTGCTACTTTTCTTTACGTTTATGAAGCTTCTATGGATGGCACCATAGACAAGCAAAAAGTTCTCCATATCCTACCTTGTTTGAGTCGTCTAGCGCAAGAGATGATAGTCCTTGATATTAACCCTTCATATACTTGGGCAGAGGTGAAAGAGGCTCTTCTGGATGAATTTGGATCACAACAGAGTCTACACATGGAAAAACAGGCCTTTATGCGCCTTAGTATATTTGAAGGTGAATCAACCATTGCCTTTGCTGAACGCTTTTACCTCGCTGCAAAAAGGTTGACCACCTCTAACATGCTTACCCTTGATGATGCCATCGCCGCCCTGTTAACTGGTCTAGCTTCTCGACCCTCTCTAGCCAAACACATCATTTCAGTGAAGCGCCACTTTAAAGATCTCCGTGACATAAAAGAGGCTTTGATTGAAGTAGCTGGTTTCCAAGTATGGAAATATTTATCTCCCATCGTTGAGGAGCTACCACTTGTTGAGCAGTTAGGAGTGCCTTCACCTGTGCCTATCCTCCCTACAAAACCTGCTTCACCAGTACGACTTAAAAAGGTTATCACTCCTTCTAAGGACCCAACGCCTCGTAATGTTGTAACAACCATACGGCTACACAAGGTCACTAAAACTGCTGTGCCTACCTCTCCAGATAAGCTGGTAAATACACACTTTACGGCTACCCAATCTTCTGTGGTAGTCTCATCTACCTCCATCGCTGCCTTACCTGTTGTTGTGAATACTCTTGTGGAGGAAGATGGGGGGTATGATGATGTTGGTTACTATATATTGTGAGCCCCTGAGGAAGTAGAAGTTCCTGATCATTTGAACTCTGGAGGAGTAAATGAGTCTACCATACCTGAGGAAACTTACCTCAGCAAAGTTCTAGGGTTTCCAAAAATCATTGACACTGCCAGCGATGGTGACCAATTCTTAACTGGCCTGATACGTTTCTTTCAACGGGCTCATACCCTAAAGTCTATCATGGATAAATACCCTGATTCTGCTAAGAAGTTAGCCTCCACCTTCCGTTTCAAGGAGGTTTTAGATTTATCACCTAACTTTGGGGGAACGCTCACCAAAGTTGGGTGGTCATTCAAAAGGTCCAAATACTGGCTATCCTGTACACTGGATCTCCAGTCAACGTAATCTTCACTAAACTTATCAAGAAGATAAAGCTAGCACCTGATTTGGAGTACACCCAAGAGTTTGGAACCGCTGGTCCCAACAATATCCGTGCTATTGGGGCATACTCTTTCCTTCCCATTCAAATTGGGAAGCTTATCCTATCAGCCCCCGCTGTGGCTTTGGACAATAACGCATATGATATGCTCATCAGCACTCAGTTTATGATTGAGTATGAAGTAATAATCAACTTGAAGCAAGTGGTCCTCTCGTTAATCAACTATGAAGTATCTTTAGTCTTATCCAATAAAGAACCCTGCAAGCACAAATACTCTTTCCTGGTTGAATCCTTATTCTGGTATAACCTTGTCATATACCACTTCTGGTCGCAATACAAAGAAACTACCTGATTCAGTGGATGCTAGGGATGGTATCCCTTTTTATGCGGCTGATGAGATCTTGATTAAGCCTGGGGAACAAAGAGTGATTGACACTAAAATCACACTACAAATCCCACATCACTGTTTATTGCACCTCATAAGTATTGAGGGTGTTAGCCCCTTGGAGCCTCGTGTTTTTCCTGGGATATTAGACCCAGCCTACCAAAGGCCTATTACCCTTCTTTTAGGAAACCTCACAGGAAAAGATATGATCATAAGGAAACACCAGGAAATTAGTAGAGGTTTCCTACTCCCAATAGAAGACATTTAACATAACCACTCCATTGGCTCTATGTCAGATTTGGGCTTACCCATGGATAATATGGTGTATACCTTGCCCAATGTTAATATCTTAGATAAGCTAACCTCAGAGGAGTTGGAGAAAGTTTATGCCTTGCTGGATGAATATAGTGACATTTTCTCCAAATCAGATACTGACTATGGCCACATGAAGGGTTGGTACCACTCCATTGATGTGGGTAATACCCAGCCTATTAGGTCCAAACCCTACCGCAAGTCAAAAGTGGAGGAGCAAAGAATGAGGACGGAGCTCCAGCAGTTATTAGATGCGGGGTTACTCATTCCTTCTCAAAGCCCTTGGTCTTCACCTCTCTTAATAATTAAAAAGAAAAATGGAGGTCATCGTATAGTCATGGATTACTGTAGGTTGTATAGCCTCACTAAAAAGGATACCTATCCTATCCCTCGCATTGATGACGCCCTGGCCCAACTCTCTTTGGGTCTAACTTCTTCTCCGCCATGGACTTGGCCAGTGGCTATTGGCAAATGGACCTTTCTTCCTCAAGATCAGGAGATATGCGCTCTTAATTGTATTGAAGGTCTCTTCCAACCCACACGATTACCTCAAGGGTTGTGCAACGCACCTGCCTTTTTCCAGCGTGCAATGGATCACATCTTGTGGGACCTCAAGTTGACTTGTGTCATCGTCTATCTTTATGACTTCACGGTTTTCTCAAAAACCTTTAATGAACATCTTGATTACTTAAAGGAGGTTTTTCATCGGTTACGTTAGTCTAATATAAAGTTGAGGCCCTCAAAGTGTACCTTCTTCCAAAGGAAACTCGATTTCCTTGGTCACTCCATTTCTCAAGAAGGTATTCAACCCATGCAGAACAAGGTCGAAGCCATCTCAAAAGATGCCAGCGCCTAAAAAATTTATGGGATATTCAGGTATTTCTAGGGATGATGGGGTATTACCATCAGTTCATCCCTAAGTTTGCTCAACTCAGTGAGCCCCTTGTCCGACTACTAACCAAGAATACCCCTTTCTATTGGGGTGCTGAACAAAAAGCTGCTTTTGGGACAATGAAGCAACTACTGCAGCAACGTCCTATTCTGCGGCACCCTGATTTCAATAAACCTTTCATCTTGTTCACTGACGCCTCATACTATGCTGTTGAAGCCATCTTAGCCCAATTAGATGAACACAGTGCGGATCATCCTGTATCCTATTTTGGTAAGATGCTGTCAAAAGCAGAACGCAACTACAGTGTAACTGAAAAGGAGTGCATTGCTGTCCTGTTGGCTGTAAAGCACTACCGCTCTTTTTTCTCTATGGAACCATTTTCACTATAGTCACTGACCACGCATCTCTAAAGTGGTTACAGAACATGAAGAATCCTACTGGTCGGCTAGCTCGCTGGGCTCTAAAGCTTCGGCCTAATGACATGAAGATGAATACTGTGCTGGAGCCCGTCACTTGAATGTTGATGGGTTGACTTGGCTACCAGTCCTTCACTTGGATAACAGTGAGTCGGAGAGACTACATGATCTCTTTATGACCCCAAATGACTGGGAAGATGAGGATGGGCCAGTACAGAAAATGTTAGCCTGACACTACCATAACACCAAAGTGAAGAATAAGAAATTGTATAAACAGGTGGTAACAAAACGGCTGCCTTACCTTTGGCCTTCGGAGCGTGTACCTGCTATCCTAGAAGCCCACTCCACTCTAGGTCATGGAGGGGCCAAGAAAATCTATGAATGGATCAAGGACCAATAATATTGGTATGGAATGATGGAGGCTATTGTTGACGTCTTGGAAGCTTGCCTTACATGTAAAAAGCTATCCAGTTTCAAGACTAGATACCAGTATCAATTTACTACCCCTCTACAACCATTCCACACCATTAGTCTGAATGTAATAGGTCCCCTCCCTCAGACTACTTGTGGCAACCAATTTATCCTAGTAGCCATTGACCATTTCACTAAGTGGGTGGAAGCCATAGCTCTTCCAGCTCATACCGCCAAGGACACAGCCACCTTCTTACATCAGGATATTTTTTTCTCAACATGGATGACCTCAAGTCTTACTCTGTGATAATGGGAAAACTTCACCTCCAGAGTAGTAAAAATCCTGGCCACCTCCATGGGGGCCCAACGACTTTTCTCCGCTCTGTATAACCCTTCCAACAATGGGACTTTGGAGAGAGCAAATGGAACTCTGGTTTCCATTCTGAGAAAGCTGGCCTCATCTGATCCTCTTCACTGGGATCAATATTTGCATAGTGCTCTTATGGCATACCGGATTAGTTATCACCAGATTTTGAAAATGTCTCCATTCCGTGTCTTGTATGGATGAGAACCAGGAATACCTGCCCTCTTAGCTAAGGATGTATTCTCTTCTAGAGTTGAGGAACCAGACAAAGTTATGAGAAGACTATCTCAACGCATAATTTAACTCCAATCTGAAGCTATGACCAATTTAGCCAAAACAGTAACAAAAGAAGGGCAGGCTGCAAATGAGTCCCAGACCCCCTTACCTACTTTCCAAGTTTCTGACATGGTGTTGTACTACCATAACTGCATCATCCCTAGAAGCGGTAAACTTGGAACAATCTGGGAGGGTCCTTTTACCATCATCTACAAGAGGGGAAATGAGTACTCTATCAAAAGTCTAGCTACTGGTATCATTATTAATTGCATAAATGGCCGTTTCCTTTGACCTTACTCGCCCCCCAACATTCTTAAAGACGATGATGTCGGACATTTACCTTTGCAAACTAAAGATAAAAATGCTGTAGGTCAAGTTCTGCCAAAAAAGGGAATGTCGGCTATTTGTGATATTCTAATGTCATTAAGAGCTCATTTATTAAAATTAGTAATAAAAAATTGAGGAAATTGGCCAAAAGTCCCTGGCCAATTCTCGGTGGAACCCCATTAATTGGGGAATCACCAGTTCAAAACTCATATGGGAATTAGTAAAATTGGCTGGTTGGATTACTCTGGCCTCACCATGGACTTTGGGGGAATCATCAGAACGCACTCCCCCAACCCCAACAAAGTCCTTCAATGCACCTGCGCGGGGACCCCCCCTTTTATAGGCTTGGCAGGGGTCCCCCAAGGTGCAAGAAATTTCTTGGGCGGTGATTGGCTCAAGATTATGAAAACTTTGCCTCATAGGTACATTTGGTCCAATCAGAATCCCACTTCCTTCATTCCGCTGCCCTGATGCAAGTTCCCAAACTATGATACATTGTTCCTACATATTATCTAATTTGGACTTGTGCAGGCTATCCCAAACATCTTCCCAAATTCCCCCTCAACCTTCAAGGTTACTTTATATACTAGATAGCCGGAGGTTGAAGATCATCATTTTTTCCTTTATTGCGCTCTTAATAAAATTATAAAAAATCCAATTTTTATTAGCGCTTTATATTTAACCTTATTTCATTAAAACTTTTGTGGAAACCAGCCGGCGTGAAGCAACAGCAAGCAACAATTCAACTGGTTTCCCACAGGGATTAAAAAGGTCATAGTAATTGCTTTTTGGATATGGGATCACCAATAAACATTGTCTCATCCCAACTCATCAAGAAAAACAAACTTGCTTGACCTCAAATACACTTAAGAGTATAGCATTGCCAGTCTGAACAACACCAAGGTGATAGGTGCTTATTCTTCCCTACCAATTTGAGTTGTCAAAAATTTTTCTCATCTCCCACAGTGCACTGAACAATCACTATCATAAGCTTATTGGGACAAAAATTTATGCTTAAACTTACAAGAGTCATCATTATGAAATAAGGTTATTTATCACTCCTCAATTATGAAATTCCCCTCATACTGGATAGTAAAGAATCCATCAGGATTGATTACTCTTGTCTGGTTAAAAACCATGATTCCTCCTTATTTTTCCATTTATCTACTCCAGGAAGAAGTATGAAAATCTTTTTAATTGATTAGATGAAACAGATGGCATACTGTTTTAGGCTACTGAGAAGGTAGTAATTAATCCAGGAAAGCAAAAAGTGGTTTAGATCAGCATAACTCTGAAGCTACCCCTATACTGCCTATTATACAATACTAGCATTGGCATTTTCAGCAGATTTGATCCAAGAGTATTGCAAGGTGTCCTTGATCCAGCTTATTGCAACAGTCAAGGCGTTGTCTGACCGCCACATAGCTCTAATCTTCCCTTTGCAAAGATTAGGGGCAAAGGGAATGGTTAAAATTTCAGGATATATTATGACATTCTGGTGAAACATATGCCTCTAAATACAATAATACTATATTACTGAGGATAGAAATCCTTATTAATTGTTTAATGGCCAACCAGACGCTGCCATATTGGATGGGTCTGGACAAGCCTCTCACAATCAAGATCTAAAGATTCAGATGCCACCAAATCTAATATCGCTAAAAAGGTCAATGATTTAGGAAATTCTTCAAATGACACTCTAAATAAAACAGATGCTGCCACTTTTATGAGGCTGGAAAATTCTCTTATAAATGGCGATATGATAAATAAAATTATAAAAAAACTTTTTTATTTAAATTTATTGTGGGGAAGGCCGACCATGGGATGGACACTTCCGAATATGACTCAGACAAGACAAAACTCAGTACCAGGTGAGGCACCCCAGAGAAGCGATGCTATCTCTTGTTGCCAGCGGGAACGCCACTTATGGGAAGGAGGAGGGAACGTGTAGGGGGCGTAGCCACTATTGAGCACGTGTGGAGGAAGGGGTCTGATTTGATGAACCAGACTGGGAACCAGGAGGAGACCAGCTGCTGGCGACGTGGTGGGAGATATCCAAACATCCACGCTTGAAAGTGATCCACCAAATGAGACTGGAATCTGTGGACAGCTTCAGGGAGGGTGGGGATGGATCCGGCGATGGCATCTAAGACAATCGTGTGGATAGTCCACATGGCGAATGCAACCACCAGAGCACGAAGGGAGGGTGGGAGGGGGAGGCCATTGATGAAGCAAACATATCTCTTGACAGACTGAAGGGATGTGTTTGGTCCTGGCCTAGCAGACGTTGGACTTCGCGCCATATTACTTTAGAGGTGGGGCACTTCTCCAGGTGGTGAAACAGCGTTCCATACTGGCCACACACGACACAGGATGAGTGTAAAGCATTAGAGCGCTCAGCTGTACGATACACCCGCCTCAGGCAGCGCCACACATGGGAACAGACTTGAGGCTGCAACAGAGGATGGTGTGCGTATTTCCAGATAGTCTTTTGGGTCTCAGTGGAATAAGGGATGTCCATCATGTCCAGGTAGTCCACCCTGGATAGGACATGGGGTCGAATGGGGATCACGCCATCATGGATGGGTAGCCCCTGTACCTCTTGTGTGAACTGAGGAGAGGGGCGGCCTCTTTGGGTTGTATGTCCACTAATATGAATTCTCCACTCTGCGCTTCGCATGGAGAGTAGGATTCGTTTGTAGTGGGTTTTTGTCCCGTGAGGACCTGTGGCTGATGTGTGTGATGCGAGGTATTTCATCAGGGAGTGGGGGTTTGATGGATTGTTGAGGCCCAAGGCTTGGGAGAAGTTGGAGCGGGCCGCGCGGGACCAGTGTTAGGATGGGAGTGTAGGAGCAGTGACGGCCGCAATCCAGGTGCCTAGGATCTTGGCGGCATGGGCTTTGAAGTCAAGTAGGCCCATGCCACCATGATGATGAGGGCCAAACATGACCTCTAGCCATACTGGTGGAGGGCGGCCTGACCAAAGCCAACCTTGTAGCAAAGCATACAGGGATTTGAAGAAGCTTGGGGAGAAGGGGATGGCGTGGGCTCCAAACCAGACTTTGGATAGGAGCATAAAGTTGGCAAGAACAACCCTGCCAGTGAGGGTAGTAGGGTGGGCTCTGAGAGAGGCGATTCGCTTCGTCACGTTGTCCAGTATATGGCCCTCCATTACTGCTGACGCGTATCCTCCTGCCTCCAACCACACGCCCAGATGGCGTATCGGTCCTATGGTAGGTCGCGGCACAAGGGGAGCACCAGTGGAGCGGTGTGTTTTGAGTGAGTAAGGCGTGGACTTGGGCGAGCAGCTGGGCTGGGTTGGGAACTACTTGCTGGGGCCCAGCAGTTCTGAAACCGACCAAGGAGGATGATTTCGGTTTTGGAGGCGTTCAGTGCCACGTTGCTTACCCGGGAATATTCCTGGATGAGGGCTTCAAGCGCGCGTGCAATTTATTATTAGACACCCCCACCACGCAATCATCTGCAAATGCCATCATCTTGACTGGGGTTTGGCCTAGCACATGGACCCCAGTGAGTTGGGCATTCACATTTCGCAGTAGTGGGTCAAGGCTGAAGTTGTATAAGAGTGGGCTCAGGGGGTCCCCTTGTCACAGGCCCCTTTGAGGATGGACTACATCCGTTAGGAAACCTGGGCCGCGCACAGCCATTGTTGCAGATTCCATGAGCAGCATCACCCAGTTAATGAAGCGGGGAGGTAGGCGGAATTGTTGGAGGCAGGCCCTAAGGTATTCCCAGTTTACTCTATCATAGGCCTTTTGTTGGTCCAAGAATACAAGTGCCCCAGAGGCTGTGGACTGACACACATTAGCCACAGAGTGCACGTTATCCCAAATTGACCTTCTGGGGATGAAACTGAATTGTTCTGGAGAGATGGTGGCAGATGCTACAGTCCCTAAATGGTTAGCCATGATTTTTGCTAAAATTTTGGTGTCTGTGTTTGTTAGAGAAATGGGGCGCCAGTTGGCTAAGTCTAGCCTATCCCCTTTCTTGAAGAGTGTGACTGTAAAAGCCTCATGTCCTCCTGGTAGGAGGCGTGTTTCCAACAGGCTTTGGCTGAGTGAGGCTAGCAGCAATGGGGATATGTATTTAAAATATTTTTTGTAGAACTCATATGGAATGCCATCTGGGCCTGGGCATTTTGGTTTGGCGCACCGTGAATGGTAGTCCATAATTCATTCAGAGTAATTAAATTCATTATTTCTGGGTATCAGAAAATGGTGCGGATATGAGCTCTGTCAAGGAATTCTGCTATTTCGGCCAGCTGAATTGGTTCGGCTCGGTATAACTCAGAGTAATATCGTTGCATTTCAATTGCCACTTCGGCCGGTGTGCCCATGATAGAATTATCCGATCTTCGCACCTGTGTGCAGGCCACGCTCTGGCGTGGTGCAAAAATTTTTTTGAAGAAGTATGCGGTGCACTTGTCACCTTTGTTGATGTGTGTGGCCCTGTATTGGACACAAACCTGATGTTTGTGTTGCCTTTCCAGTGCATTGAGGTGTGCTGCTGCCTCCGCCCACTTCTGGCCCCATGCAGGGCTATATCCTGAGGCTGGAATGTTGGACTCCAAGTGGGCCAATTCCACCAGCGCGCGCGATATAACTGCTGATGTGGCTCATGAGCGTCTGGATGAGAGATGGCGATAGTGGCGGATGGTGTCTTTTTTGAAAGTTGCCCATGTGGAAATGGGGTCCACACAAAATGGTGCAACAAACAATTTTGCCAAAGTTGCCTCTTCCACCCACGTGGAAAATCCTGGCGATGCAAGCTCTGGGGGGCGGATTTTGCACCAATGTGGGGCCTTTGCAACTGTGACGGGTAAGTGGTATGTTATCAAGACCAGTCGGTGGTTGAAGAATTCCATTTTCGTTGTTTTGAAGTAAGAGATGTGGGGTTGGAATTTCGCCGGTGCTAGAATAAGGTCAATGCGGGTCATGGACCTTAATTGGCCATTGTGGATGTGGGGACGCGTCATGTTTTCAAGCAGTGGGGCATGTCATGGCAGCGCATCCATTAACCCAAGGGTGGCTTTTAGAATGCGTAGTTCTATGTGACCCTGTGGGGCGTGGGGTGAGGGCGGCCACCAGTCCGTTGGTGAGGTTAGCCAACAGTTCATGTCGCCAATTAGGAAAGAATTGTGGGGTAGCGGGAGGGATTTGACCAACGAGAAAAATTCCTGACGCTCTTGTGCACCGTTTGGGGTGTAAATGTTGACAATTGTGTGTGCAACATCGGCCCAAGAGAAGGTGACAACGAGCACTCGGTCATTTAGGAATGTTTCTGAAGATGTAAATTTGAAAAAATTGTTTTTCTGAATTAGCATCCACAGTGCTTTGACCAAAAGGATAGGGATGGTAGGAGCATTGTTTTCCAAGCATCCTCGGAACCTCGTGGACAGTGAGTTTCCTGGATGGCCAGGATATCCATGGGTAAATTATTTTGTAAAAAACTCAGTTTCCTAGCCCGGGACGGGGAGGCCTTGAGTCCGGCGATATTCAGCGTCCCTAGAGTGAAGGTTTCCCCATCGCACCTTAGGTGCGAGGGGGTGGGCCCCCTGGCCCACCAGCCTCTTCCAGGTCCCCACGGGCTTTCACAGCAGCGCGGGTATTAGCAGCAATGCTATTGGGGTTTTTGTTAATTTTTGCGGAAAGAGTCGCGTTGACTTTTGCCTTTGCTTTTTGTTTTCCTAACGTCAGATGAATTTTTTGCGGTGCGGATAAGTTTGGTGCACCATTGAGTGGGGCAAAAAAAATTTTCAGTTGGGATAGGTCCCAAGTCAGTTTCAACTGGGGCTTGGGTGCAGCGATTGGGTGAGATCGAATCTCCCATCGGATCCTTGGATTGAGTGGCCCATTCGGCTTGGGCCTCCCAATCTGATTGGGTGATGGATTCCCAAGTTGCTTCCGCCGTGAAGGTCTCCATGTCCTCCTGGCGTTGTGAGTGTGGGATGGTGGTGGTGACCTTGGCCACTTCCTTGGCCGCAGTCCTATGGGCCTGCTTAGCCTTCTTCTACTCCTGCGGGGAGATGGGCTTTACCAATAGGTAGCAGCCTTGTGCTCCCCACGGGAAAGCCTCTTTGGTGCTTGTGGTTGGTTCATAGTGCGCCTCTCCGCTGGCCATGGCCGCCGAAGGGTGCTCTTGGAATGTAACGCCCTCTTTAATGGGGCACGCATGTGCCTTATGGCCGAACGCATCACAGTGGGTGCAAATGGGGGGCGCGCTGTCCACGGTTACCCGGAATGGGTGGGTGGTGTGCCCTGCGATGTCAATAAAGGTGGAGTGCAGGATCTGGGTTAGGTCCTTCGCGATCTCCTCAGATGGGGTCAGAACTGCGATGGCTTTGCTGGTGCACAGGTGTGGCATCAGTGTGAAATGTTGCATTTCAAAAGATTGTATTTCGCCGTATATGGCGAGACCATCTTTCAGGTGTTGCTCCAAAATGTCACATTTTACTGTAGTAGGCAAAAAGTCAAACGTGAGGAAAATTTGGTTCAATTTTGTCCATCTGGTGCATTTAGTTTCGACGACCTGTTGCCCTTCGGGGAGGTTGACCACTATGCACACCGCTGCAGCCTTGTCTGCTGCTATTTTGCTTTCAAAACCTAGGTCCAGCCAACCGCGCGACATGGAGTGAGGTGCAACGTACACCGCGGTTGGGAAAATTTTGTGTACATCTTCACAAAATTTTTCCCATAGGGCCATTTTTTGGATGTCCAGATAAACACAGACTCCAAATTCCACCGACGAAAGTGGCTGGGAATGTGGTGTATTGATGTACTGGTTGCATCGTGCTTGCCACACGAGTATCTCTGGGGAAATTGTGACTGCCAGTTTTTTTAGATTTTTTTCTATTCTGCTGGATTCTCCGGGGCGTTTTTGAAAGTTAGAGGCCGCGGGCCTTCCGCCTGCTCCTCTTGCCTTGCTTGCCCAACTGCTCCCAGACATGGGCGCAGACTAATCCCCTCTATGAGATTATCAAACTAGATTTAGTCTAGAATTGAATGGGTTGCAAAAGTGTTTGCAACGAGAAAGAAAAGTTTAAAAAAACTTTTTTAATTAATTAAAAGTTAGAAATAAGGTTGTCAATGAAGGAGCGGGGTTTGAGAACATTTCAAAAATGAAATAAAGAATGAGGAAAAGTTTTGAAAATCTCAAAAGTACCAGTCCCAAGTTCTAAAATGGGTCTAGACAAGAAAATAGAGGGTCTAGATCTTTGATTTATCCCTATAGTTGAGAAGTTGTACACAGACTCTGCATAGAACATGACATCCCCCAGTAGTTGGGGTATAAATCTAAACTGGAAAAGTTGCGCAAAGCAGTTTCATCTTCTATTATTACTTAATACTTAACAACCTAAGAATAAATTTTGAGATTTGGGTTTTTATTTATTGAAAATATAACTGAAGCTAAAAACTTTTCTTTCCCGTTGAATCACTAATTGCAACTGATTAATTTAAGACTAGGTCTGTTTGACAATTCAAACGTGGAAATGAGTGTGCACCGAATTCCTAGTAAGGGTTGGACAAGCGTGGTGAGAGGCACAGGGTCAGTTTTAATACCATCCAAAGTTAAAAAAGCCCCAATTACACAGGTGGCTAAGACAAATAAAAAACAGTGGTGAGTATATTGCCAGAAATTTTTGTATGGCAAGCAAAGTGTAACCAGTACATCAAAACTCCGCACTCTCAGTCCCTGCCATAAGTGGAGTATGGGATTTGAGTTTATTTGGATATAAATTTAACAGAAATGTTGGAGAAGTTATGTTGATATGTTCACATACATTTCCTGGACGTCATGTATGTCACATAGCATACAATGACCTAGGGTTGGCTGGACTTAGGGTTTTAAACTGTGCAAGCAGCGGACGCCACTGCACAAATGTGCATGGTAGTTGGCCTCCCAGATGGTCAACGGGTGGTCAAAGTGAAGCGCGCACATTGGACCAAATTAAACCAGATTTTTGTAAATTTTGATTTTCTCCACACGATGGTGAAACGTCAAGTCCTTGAGCGCCATCTCTCAGAGAGGCTTAACCATTATGGGGAACTACACTCATTTGAAATGAAGAAATTCATGTTTATGCCAGAGCTTAGCATGGTCAAAGAAATTGTGGAGCTCCCCCCATCCGTGTTAATCAAGGGAATTTTGACTCAGATTCCGCACACCACAGTTCTTAATATTGATAAGCAGAATATCCGCCCATTCCACGCTACAGTGAATAGTACACCCCCTATCTGCACCTATTGTCGTGCTTTTGTCCATAAAGCACACACTTGCCCTTCCAGTGAGGGCACCATTCAACCTGAAGTTTTCACTGAAGTCAATGTGAAGCGCTGACACCCACTATGAACCTGCCATTGACACTGATGCCGCCTTTCTGTGGATTGCACAGGGGTGTTATATTCAGGTTAAACCTATATCCCCCCAAAAGCGCAAGAAGTCCAAACAGGCCTGTAAGGCAGTGGCCAAGGCGTCAGATATGGCTGCGTCTGTGACCACACCTGCTCAGACCCAGGCTAATATTTCGTTATTTTCCACTGTGGCAGCCCAGGATTTTGTCCACTTTTCAGATTGGGCCCAACAACCTATGGACCAGCTAATCAAGATGGGTGCACCCATACAAGTTCACTATGCACTGATCAAAACCAATTCCCAACCCAAACTTTCTTCAAGATTTTGTTGACTACTGATGGTACACTGCAGGAGCACCTCAATGCAAAAAATTTGTCAATAAACTCCAAAACTGATAAAACCAGCAAAAAACTTGACATCACCCCTAAGGATGCCTATGGCATGTGTAATAATTTGCTCCATTAGGTTGATTATCAGTTGTCAACCCAGTAACCTTTTTACTGCACAGGTTCAGTTTCCTCATGCACCTTGCGTTGTAAGAATATATATAATTCAATAATAGTATGAAGACTATTATCCATAGTTGAGTTAGAATTATTTTCAGGCCCAACGCTTTGGCAGGTATTCTGATTAATACTTGATATTGTACTCGTAGGGATTCAAACCCTGTAATCCTGTCCATTCAATCTTTATTAAGATCCTCTGATGACAGAGTCTCCTTCAGTCCAACACACAGTTGGCAGCAATCCCTTAGCTGTGGTTCCCTTCATCTCTAAATCCTTACTCAGATCTCTACTCTTCTCTGAGAGTTTACCAATTATTGCCTTCTGCAATAATATCCTTGAGATGGAATCTTCACGCTAGATGCTGATAGTCTAACTATTACCAAATCTACAATATAACTAATAATGTTCTAAAGTAGTAATGTATATGTGTTTATCTATATTAATGTCTATATTTTATTAGAGTAAATTCTAGGGAATTTATAGGGGATTCAGCTGTCTAACCCTCAGTTGACACTTCTTTAATGAAACGTCAGTTGTTGCCATTGAATCACCCTTCCTAATCTCGGCAGTGATGGTCTTCCCCATCCTGACTAGGATTCCAACGTTGGACATCCTTGAGACCTCAATTGGAAAGAGTTGGAAATGTGTCCCTAATGTTTTCCTCTCAATCCAAATGAATCAACCATAATTGGCTAACGATCTGCTTGGATAATGGGACTTTTTGCCCATTATGGCAGGTCACTTCACCAATCAATTGATTCACTAGTTGTAGGCGGCATCACTCGCCTCGCAACTCATTAAACATTCCCAATAAGTCAGTGATGAAACCTGACCAATCCCAATTGGTACGCCTGATAATTAATCACTATCAGATGCCCTTATTTCGTCAGCCACTCCACCTGATAAGATATTAGGTATTCATCTGGATTAATCCCCGATGGGTACAACCAGACAAATATCCTAAAATCCCCCAAACATAGTTCCTCCAAAATTTAGTCAACCAATTTCCAATTCACTTCGCTTTAGGGTTTTTTTCCCCTAGCAATACCAGGTAATCTAGCAGCCTGGGAATATGGGCAAAAATCCCAACACATTCCCCTCTTGCCTAGATTTCCAGCGAGAAAAGGACTGGGCATGGAAACACCACTTTGGACACCTGGTCAAATACTTCAATGGTTCAAGTGAAGTACACTCGTCAATACTCAACGCTGCTTGGGATGACCTTTAACATATGGCATTCCTCCTCTTCCTCCTCGCTACCGCCTACTCAGAGTGCGGTCCCCACAAACTCTTGTCATGCTGGACTGATCGATTTACTTGTGACAATATTTTTCCCAGGATCCAGTTTTCCCCCATCAGGGTATATGACCCAAAGTCATATTCAGGTTTCTCAGTCCGGCATCCTTGGATTCCTGATTCTCTTCTCATCCTAGACAGGAGACTCTTGCCATCAATGTTCGTTTTGCAGCTTGATTAAGAATACTCATTTATGTTTGCCTTCATTATTTCGCTCATAACCTCTTGGCTGTAAGTTATTCTTCCCTCAGAAATCTTATTT
>JAKSZP010003000.1:0-92199 GCA_022478985.1 Massospora cicadina
AAAAGCAGGTGTGGGACCTCGTCACCTGCCCCCTCTTATCCCCACAAGTGTGCTCCACAGTGTGGCGCTACATGCGCCATACGTTTAGAACAGCTGACCGCACTTTCTCAATGTTCAAGACATGCGCCATCTGCGGCGGACCCAACACACTAGCACACCGCCTGGAAGAGTGCCCACCATCCGCGCATATCTGGGCCAACGTGATGCACTTGTTTCAACAATCACCTACAGCTGAATTTCGACTATCCCGCAATATCCTGGCACTCAACATGGCCTCGCCTATCCCCCAGACGCTAAGGGCTCTAATTGTGAGTATTGCAATATGGTCCATTCACACAATTACCCTCGCCGCTTTCAATGGGATCCTCCAAAATTTCAACCAATCCATCGTCATGTTCCACAGCCATTTGGCCGACCACTTCCAAGCCTGACTGTTCAGATCACTCCAACACAAATGAAAGAAACGGATGGGTAATTTGATTCTAATCTGGTTCCTTCGTTATGACATTGAAAACCTCACAGTCTTCATAGGCGGTACACCCTACTAGCCCCTGAGCTGCCATGCCACTTAAGGTCTAGTCATCCACCACCCTTGGCTCCTAGCCACACCCAAGTGTGCAAAGTCGTATCTTTTGAGTTCCTTTGTTTTGCGCTCTCTCTTCCCTCCTCTGTTTTCCGTTTTTACTTCCCTACATATTGGATGTGTCTGTCCCCTGGTCGGCCATCCTCAAATAAATAGAAATTAAGACATATAATATGCAATATGACAACTGAGTCCACAGGCTTTAGTGATTGTTAGTTTTGGAACCAAAGTTGCACAGGTGGAGATTAGGGATTTGATTGACCATCATAAAGTCTAAGGAAAAAGAGCCGCATTGGATTTGTAACATTAGTCTAATAAACTTTGAACCTCCAGATAAAGTTGGTGCTCAAGGGTGGTTCAAATTTTACTAGGCAATTGAACCTGGTATCTAAAAGAGCAAACTATAAAATAAATTTAATAATAATATCACAAATGGTGATGTCAGACATTTGCCCACACATCTGAAAAATAAGAATGTTTTAAGTCAATTTCAGCTGAAAAGTGGAAATGTTGGCCATTTGCAATTTTCCAATGTTATTAAAAGTGATTCTAATAATTTTGAAAATGAGGCTATTGAGGATATCAGCCAAAAGACTCTGACTGATTCTCATTGGAACCACATTAATTGGGGTAACACCATTACAAAACCTGCTCAGGCAATTAATGTAAAATTGAATGGTCAGATTATTCTGACCACATGACAGACTTAGGGCGACCATTGGAAGGTACTCCCCCAACAACAACCAGGTCTTTCTCAGCATCTACGTGGGGCCAGTCCTTTTATAGGTGTGGCGGAGGTCCCCCAAGGTGAAAGTATTTTATCTAGCGGTGATTGATTTGAAGTACATAAAAACAATACTGCATGGCACATTTCTCCCCAAAACCTCATCCCAAACTATCATTTCACCAATAAAGTAGCTCAAATTTCCCAACAATCTGATAGAAGAGTATATCATATTTCCTAATTCAGAATGCAGTGAAGCTATTCTGAAACTATACTCAAATTCCCCTGAACCCTTGAAACAGTTTAAATATGGATCAGGTGGATATTGAGGGATCGCTTTTCTTCTTACCCCGTTTTACTAATAAAAACTCATAAAAACCAAAGTTTTTTATTAGTGAATTTTTATTAAATTTATTAAGACTTTTGTGGGATCAAGAGGCGTTAACACCAGAGAGCACCTAAAAACTGGACTCTTACATAATGGTGCTCGCTACAGGGGACATTTGTACTCAAAAAATAATTTGCTCTTGAAAAGCAACTAGCAAGCGTTTCATCCCTCCTTAAGGATCTTGAGCAGCGCCCTTACAAACTCCCCTTTGAGGAAAATTCACCCCTGGCAAAGGAACCATCAGTACGTTTCTGTATGTTTATGAAGCTGCCATGCATGGCACAATTGATTCACAAAAAGTACAATACATCTTTTCCTGTTTAAGCCGCCTAGTTAAAGAAGTGATAGTTCCTTACATAGATTCTTCGCTCACTTGGGCAGAGGTGAAGGAGGCTCTTTTGGCTGAATTAAGATCAAAGCAGAGTCTACATAGGGAAAAACAGTCTTTTATGCGCCTTAGCATGTATGAGGGTGAACCGCTCATTGCCTTTGCTGAACGATTTTACCTTGCTGCGTAAAGTTTATTATCCTCTAACATGCTCATCCCTGATGATGATATCGCCACCCTGTTAACTGGGTTATCTTCTCATCCCTCTCTAGTCAGGCATATCATCTCAATGAAACGCCATTTTAGAAGTAATCATGATCTAAAGGAGGCTTTAGTAAATGTTGCTGATTTCTATTCATGTGCAACCCCCAAAGAAGCTGAGTTAAAACCTTCAGCTCCCACCATTGAGGAGCTACCGCCTGTTGAGCAGTTGGGGTGAGTTCACCTGTGCCTTTTCTACCTGAGAAACCTGCTTCCTCAGAACAACTTAACAAAGGTATCAATCCTTCTTATGAATCAGAGACCTGTAAGGTAACAAATACCATACTCTCGCACAAGTGTACCAAAGCCTCTGTGCCTTCCCTTCCAGCCAAGCTGGAAAATGCGGCCCCTAAGGCTACCCATTATTATGTGGCCATCTCCCCTACATCCATCGTGGCTTTGCCCGTTGTTGAAAATACCTTGGGGAGGAATCTGAGGGGGGTTACGATGACGTTGGTTACTACATATTGAGAGTTCCCGCAGAAGTAAAAGTGCCTGATCATTTTGAACTCTGGAGGAGTAGATGAGACCACCATACCTGAGGAAACGTAACTCAGCAAAATTCTAGGGTGTCCAAAGATTATTGACACTGACAGCGATGATGACCGACTCTTAGCTGGCTTGATATGCCCTCTTCAGCGGGTACATCCCTTAAAATCCATCATGGATAAATAACCTGAGACTGGTAAAAAGCTAACCTCCACCTTCAGGCTCAAGGAGGTCTTAGCTTTATCACCTAACTTTGGAGGAACGCTCACTAAGGTTAAAGTGGTCGTTCAAAAGGTCCAAATACTGGATATCCTGGACACTGGCTCCCCAGTTAACGTGATTTCCACTAAGCTTATCAGGAAGATAAAACTAGCGCCTGATTTGGAGTGCATGCAAGAATTCGGAACTGCAGGCCACAATAATACCCATGCGATTAGTCATACTCTTCCCTTCCCATTTGCGTTGGAAAGCTTACCTTATTGGCCCCTGATGTGGCTTTAAATAACAATGCATATGATATGCTCATCGGCACTCAATTTATGATTAAATATGAGGGAATAATTGACATGAAGCAAGGTTTCCTTTCGTTACTCAACTATGAAGTCTCATTAGTCTTATCAAATAAAGAACCCAGAAAGCATGAATACTCTTGCCTGGTCAAATACCCCTTTGCAGCTATATTTTGCCTTATTCCACTTCTGGGCATAACACAAAGAAATTGCCTGATTCAGTGAATTCTAGGGAAGGTATCCCTTTCTATGCTGCAGATGAGGCTTTAATTAAGTCTAGCAATCAGTGAGTGGTTGAACAAAAATCATGCTTCAAATTCCACACCACTGTTTTTGCGCCTCGTAAGTACTGAGGGTGTTAGTCCCTTGGAGCCTAGGGTGTTACCTGTCATTCTTGAACCAGATTACCAGAGGCCCGTTACCTTGCTATTGGGGAACCTCACCTCAAAGGACATAGTCATAAAAAACACCAGGAGATTAGCAGAGGCTTGTTAGTCCCCGTGGAGGACATTGAACAAATTCACTCCATTGGCTCTATAATGGTTATGGGCCTTCCAACGGATAACCTGGTATGTAACCTACCCAACGTCCATATTTCGGATAGGCTGACCCCAGATGAGCTGGGAAATGTTCACACTCTCCTCGATGACTATAGTGGCATTCTCCAAATCAGATAATGACTATGGTCACATGAAGGGCTGGTGTCACTCCATTGATGTAGGTGATGCCCATCCCATTAGGTCAAAACCTTATTGCAAATCAAAAGTGGAAGAACAGAAAATGAGGACAGAGCTTCATCAGTTACTAGACGCAGGGTTGCTAGTTCCTTTCCAAAGCCCTTGGTCTTCCCCTCTTCTGCTAATAAAAAAGAAAGATGGAGATCATCAATTAGTCATGGACTATCACAAGTTAAATAACCTCATGAAAAAAGATAGCTATCCTCTCCCTCATATTAATGACACCCTGGCCAAACTCTCTGGCTCTAACTCTTTTACTGCCATGGAATTAGCTAGCGGCTATTGGCAATTGGACCTTTATCCTCAGGATCAGGAGAAATGCGCCCTTATTTGTAGTGAAGGTATCTTCCAACCCACACGATTGCCTCAATGGTTGTGCAATGAACCTGCATCTTTCCAATGTGTGATGGATCATATTATGCAGAACCTGAAGTTAAGATGTGTCACTGTCTACCTCGATAACATTACAGTATTCTCAAAAACTTTTAACAAACATCTTAATCACCCAAAGGAGGTGTTTCAAGGGCTTTTTAAGTCAAATATCAAGTTAAAGCCCTTAAAGTGTACCTTTTTCCAAAAAATGGATTTCTTTGGTCACTCCATTTCCCAAGAAGGGATTCAACCCATGCAGGACAAGGTCGAAGCCATCTCAAAAATGCCGCCCTCTAAAATTTTAAGGGATATTCAGGTATTTATAGGGGATGATGTGATATTACCATCAGTTCATCCCTTACTTTGCCCATCTTAGCGAGCCTCTTGTCCACCTATTAACTTAGAACACTCCTTTTCAGTGGGGTGCAGAACAGAAGGCCACTTTTTAATGTTGAAAAAACTGCTGCAACAATGCCCTATCCTAAGGCACCCAGATTATAATAAACCGTTTATCTTGTTTGGTGATGCCTCAGACTACGCTGTTGGGGCCATCTTAGTCCAATTGGATGAAACGGTGTAGTTCATCCTGTATCCTGTTTTAGTAATATGCTGTCAAAAGCAGAATGAAACTACAGTGTAATGGAGAAGGAGTGCCTTGATGTTCTGTTAGACGTAAAGCACTACCGCTCTTTCCTATATGGAATCACCTTCACTGTGGTTACTGGCCGCGAATCTCTAAAATGGTTACAGAACATGAAAGACCCTACTGGCTTGTTAGCTCGCTATGCTCTAAAGCTCCAGCCTTATGACATGAAGATTGAACACCAAGCTGGGACCCGTCACATGAATGCTGATGGGTTGACTCAGCTGCCAGTCCCTCACTTAGATAATAGTGAGGCGGAGAGGTTACATGACCTTTTTAATGACCCCAACGAATGGGAGGATGAGGATGAACCCGTCCATAAGATGTTAGCTCGGCACTCTTGTAACACAAAAGTGGAGAATGGGAAGCTGTATAAGCAGGTGTGGGCGAAATGAAAGCCTTACCTTCAGCCCTCAGAACGAATACCTGCTATTCTAGAAGCTCATTCTATCTTAGGTCATGGTGGGGCAAAGAAAACTTGAGAGGATGAAAGACCGGTACTATTGGGATGGAATGATGGAATCTATTGTTGACGTCTTGGAAGCTTGCCTTACGTGTAAGAAGCAATCCACTCTCAAGACTAGATATCAATATCAACCTACTTTCCCTCAACAACTGTTCCACACCATCAGTTTGGATGTAGTAGGTCCCCTTCCTCAGACTACTAGTGGTAACAAGTTTATTCTAGTAGCTATTGATCATTTCATAAAGTGGGTGGAGGCTGTGGCTCTTCCTGCTCAAACGGTCAAGGCCACTGCCACCTTTTTACATCAAAACATTTTCTCTCGACATAGTTGTCCCCATATACTACTCTGCGATAATGGCAAGAACTTCACCTCCAGAGTAGTCAAAATTCTGACTAATTCCATGGGAGCCCAACTTTTCTCAGCTCCATACAATCCCTCTACCAATGGAACTGTGGAGAGTGCAAATGGTACCTTGGTATTCATCCTATGGAAAATGGCTTTTTCTGATCCACTTCACTGGGATCAATTCTTACCCAGTGCTCTTATGGCCTACCAGATTAGTTACCAACGAGGTTTTGAAAATGTCCCCCTTCTATGTAAGGAGAGTGTCTATAACTCTCCCGTTCCTGGCATGGTAGTGCATGGTGCACAAGGCCAACGACAGGGAACTAGCCATTAGTACAAAAGTTATTAGAGCCCAGCAGAGGGTGCTGGAGCAATAACAACTTATGCTCACAAGTGCGATTACTATATTAAATAACCTACCAAAAGCAACGCGGTGCACAATGAGGAAGGGGGTAATCGACCCAGGTTGGAGGGAACCTTGGAGAACCAACGGTGCACTAGGGGATAGCTTGATCATATCGGAAAAGGCAAGGTTAATGGAGCATGAGACCTTCTCAAAGAGGTTTGCGCACAGGATTGTTCGAAATATCATATAAATAAAATGTAAAATGGGGAAGATGATTATTCAGGAAGTCAACCAACAAGGAATGTTGGTTGGGGAAAACATATTTAAACTCAGATTTGGAAATAAGGGGTTTGCTGCAGCGGGCCCAAGCACTGACCCACCAATAGGCCAATGCTACCATCTGAATTGGTTGAATATGCCAAACTGACTTCACTCAATTAATCAATTGGAGTTGGATTTGACCTGAACACGTTGTTTTGTAAATGGAACAGGTTTCAAAAACCCTGTTCCTCAACTAACTGAATTGAACTATCCGTGAAAATTAAGTAAACCATCCGTTTTAACGCCTGGACCAATGTAAGGGCTGGGCATTTGGCACCCCACTAGTGCCAACCTGGGCACATTTTGCCTGTACCCAGCGTTGGTCTAGGGTATGCCTAAGGTCAGGGAGGGCCTGTAATTTCACCTTCTGGGCCTCCTGGCGCCCAGCCTTATCCTTGGGGCTGGTCCCCACTATGATGTCATGTGACCATGACATTCCATGCCTTGTATGGGTGGGAACCAGGAATACCTGCCCTCTTAGTCAAAGATGTATTCTCCTCTAAAGTTGAGGAACCTGAGAAGAACATAAGAAGATTGTCTCAGCGCATCATTCAACTTCAATCTAAGGCAATGACCAATCTAGCAAAAGCCGTGACTAAAGAAGGGCAGGCGGCCAATGAGCTCAGAACCCCCCTACCTACATTTTAAGTGTCCAACATAATATTATACTACCATAACCGCATCACTCCTAGAAGCGGTAAGCTTGGATCTACTTGGGAGGGTCCCTTTACGATCATTTACAAGAGAGGAAATGAGTATTCCATCAAGTCTCTAGCTACCAGTATTAAATTAATCACGTACATGGCCGTTTCCTACGGCCCTACTCTCCCACCAACATTCTTGAGGGGGTGATGTTGGACATTTGCCCTCACAGCTGAAAAATAAAAGTGTTTTAGGTTGAATTCAGCTGAAAAGGGGAAATTTCAGCTATTCGCAATTTTCTGATGTTATTAAGAGTGTTTCTAATAATAGAAAAATGATGCTATTGAGGATATTGGCCAAAAGACTCTGACTGATTCTCGGTGGATCCCCATTAATTGAGGTACCACTATTACAAAACCTGCTTGGGCAATAAATGTAAAATCAAACAGTCAGATTTTTATGACCACGTGATAGACCTTAGGATGACCATCGTAAGGTACTCCCCCAACCACAACCAGGTCTTTCTCAGCACCTACATGGGGCCACCCCCTTATATAGACGTGGAGGAAATCCCCCAAGGTGAAAGTAATTTATCTAGCAGTGATTGGTTGAGGTACATCGAAACATTACTGCTTGGGTACATTCTTCCCCAAAACCTTATCCCAAACTATCATTTCACCAATAAAGTAGCTCAAATTTCCCAACAATCTGATAGGAGAGTATATCATATTTCATAATTCAGAATGCAGTGAAGCTATTCTGAAACTATACTCAAATTCCCTGATCCCTTGAAACAGTTTAAATATGGATCAGGTGGATTTTGAGGGATCTCTTTTCTTCTTACCCCATTTTACTAATAAAACTCATTAAAACTCAAGTTTTTTATAGTGAATTTTTATTAAATTTATTAAGACTTTTAGTGGGATCCAGCGGCGTTAGCCCATCAAGCACCTAAAAAGCTGGATTCTTATAGTTGGTGTCAGAGTTGTTGTGATTTGTGCTCATGCAAGTGAAGTACAAGAAGCTGATGATCCAACATCTGCTCTAGGAAGTTCATTCATCACAGGAGTGACAAAATCTACCATGAGCGATGAACTTCATGATGAGCAATTAAAGGCATAGAACCTACTAAATTTGGTAAAGTAATTGTTAAAGATCTTGCTAGCTAGGGATCATCTGACCCTGGAACATTGATCATAAAAGATGGGGTTTGTGGACTCTTTCTCATTCCACTGTATCATCCCAGAAATCATTGTCCTTACTTAATCTCAGACTTTGACTAAATTTACTAATACTCTTAGCTTCTAAATAAAAAGATTCTCATTTTTGCTCACACATTTTCCTAGTCTAAACTAGAGATTTCACTCGCCTTTTAGCAGAGATTTTCTTTGTCAAAACTCCCTTTTAATCAAGATATTTTCCCCAGAGATAAAAGTCTATTTGGAGATTTTTCTGGGTTATCACAACTAATAATTACGTGGTTTTAAAGGAACTAGCCTTCAAATTTAGTAAAAAACACAACCCTGGTGCTCTCTGCTAGATCCCTTCCAAGGCTACCTGGTGAAGACATACTTTCACATGAATAAGCTCAGCAATCGCTACCTTACCCAATAGAGGAAAATATGCTTGCCTAGTTGTCAGGATTTTCCCTGGGTTAGGTGTAAGCCTTGTCCAGGGGAAAGATCGACATCCCCCTTCAAGGGGTGTAAGTCCTAAACGGATTATTAGATTCAAAAATTAGAGTCAAATCTACAAGTATATCAAATTTGGGGCTTGGTATAAGTTACCCTGAATTTGAGGAAATGGTACATTCCCTTCAATTAGGACATGTGACCTAGGATATCACCTGACCTGGTCATGAGGATGGCTTAATCCAAGTAAGGGTCAGAATAGTGGGCAATCCAGAAGGCCAGGAGAAGCCCTACTTGGATGGGGCCATGATGATCCTTGTGCCGCGTGCCCCCAAATATCTTATAAATATCCCTAATTATTATTCTAATAATGTACTTCCGTTCATAAGATCTATTTTAGCTTATATTTTTATTAAGTCTCATCCATTGTCACATCTGGAGCCACCCCTGTCCGCTTGGCTGATGCCAGCCCCTTGCAGTCAGCCTACTTGTTGGGTTCCCATCGTTAGCACCAGAGAGCGCATCTTGGGGAAACCTGAAAACTGGTGATCACTACAGGGGCGCCTCCTAGCGCGCCCTGAGGTGCTACCCTCAACCTTGGACAATAATGAACCCACTGTGAGCACGCTGGACACTGACCTTCTTAATTACCTCTGATGGAATAGCCAAGACCCCACCACAGTTGGGTCTGAATTCCCACTGAAGTCCTTCAAGTGTGCCCCCAAAGACTTTGTTTGCTTTCTGAGCTCCCAGTCAGCTAAAGCCCTTGCTGGACCTGTTAAAAACGCCTGAAGAATTTAAAAACAATGAACTTGAGCCAAAATGCCAGAATCGTAGAATAAAAAGATTAATGAAGGCATTAATTATATAGGGACCAAGCATTGTGGTTCAAGAGGATGTGGGATGCTCAGAGAGAAGAAGCTTTTGAGGACATCACCCAGCGAGAAGACTATTGGGCGCTAGGACCAGTATACTGTGATGAAAGGGTTATGTTCAAAAACCTTTCAGCTTTGAACAAAATTGAGAAAAAATTGTCCAAGCTACAACTTATCCTTCAGTCAAAAAGTGAAAATCAAAACGATCCAAGTGCTCAAAATTCAAAAATAATTAATTTTAATACTAACTATAAATTTTATTTAGATAAATTTAATACCGAAACCCTCCATTTAAAGTTGGGACAAGTTGGGAATCAATCTCCAATTTTGACAAGCTTCAACAATTTGCAGGAAGCCTAAAAACATAATTGGTGCAACAATATGATTTGAACGCCAGGAAAAATACCTGGGACTTACCTCTGCAATATTGAGAATAGGCTTGATGTCTCTTCTCTGGCAATGCTACCAATTTCTGACTTTGATGACGCCCTTCCCAAGATTGAGCCTCAAACTACTAAAACTAAAAATCTAGAAAGTCCAGTTTGACTCTCCAATTGGGATAGCACCGATCCCAATGAAGATGAGAGTCAAGAAAAAGTGGAGCTCAATAACTCCTTTCTCGCAATGCTACTGTTTTCCAATTTTGACGGCGCCTGTTAGGATTTTTGCCCATATTCCCAGCCTGGTAGATTACCTTGTATAACTAGGGAAAATTCCCTAAAGCAAAGTAAATTGGAATTTGTTGACCCAAATTTTGGAGTAACTATGTTTGGGGGATTTTGGGATATTTGCCTGGTTGTATCCATCGGGGATCAATCTGGATGAATACCTAATATCTCAATGGGCAGAGCGGCTGACGAAATAAGGGCATCTGATAGTGATTAACTATAAGGTGTACCAATTGGGATTGGTCAGATTTCATCACTGACTGATTAGGAATGAGTAGTGAGTTGCGAAGAGAGTGGTGCCGCCTGCAATTAGTGAATCAATTGGTTGAAGTGACCTGCCATAATGGATAAAAAGTCCCATTACATAAGCAGGTCGCTAACCAATTATGGTTGGTTTGCTTGGATCGAGAGGAAAACGTTAGGGACACGTTTCTGACTCTTTACACTTGAGGTCTTGAGGATGTCCAATGATGGAATCCTAGCCAGGATGGGGAAGACCATCGCTTCTGAGATGAGGAAAGGTGATTAAATGGCAACAGCTGCCATTTCATCAAAGAGGTGTCAACTGAGTGTTAGACGGCCAAATCCCCTAGGATTCACTATAATAAAAAAACAACTATTACTACAAACATAATTATTACGACAAAAAAATACTATTAGTTTTATTTGTAAATTTGGTTATAGTTAGACTATCAGCATTCAGTGTGAAGTTCCATCTTAAGAATATTATAGAAGAAGGCAATAATTGGTAGATTCTCAGAAAGAAGAGTAGAGATCTGAGCGGGGATCCAGAGACAAAGGAAACTACAACTAGGGGTTAGCTGCCAACTGTGTGTTGGGCTGAAGGAGACTGTCATCGGAGGATCTTGACGAAGGTTGAGTGGACAGTAATAGAGGGAATGAATACCTATGAAGATGACTTGAAGTATTTAATTGGAATTACTGGCTGAAGCGTTAGGCCTGATAATAGCTCTAACTCAACTACAGATAATAGTCTCCATACTATTATCAGATAACATATTCTTTACAACGCGAGGTACATGAGGAAATTGAACCTGTGCAGTAATTAGATTATTGGGTTGATGACCAATAATAACTCCTTAAGTAAATTTTTACAATTTGGTGCTCACTACAGGGGGTAGTTGAGTAGAAAAATCTATTGATTATGTCATATAAAGAAGAGATGCGAAAGTTGTGGACCAAGATCAGTACAGTATATCAGAATGCCATAAACTCTGTGGACCATCGGGAGTTTGCAGTCTTGGAGGAATGAGTAACTAAGGTGGAGGAAGGAGTTAAAAACGTAGCCAACTTTGGGAACAAGTTACTCGGCAAAGTAAACTCGTTAAAGAGGAAAGAAGGAGACCTCATCTGAGAGGTCCTATACCTGAAAATGGAACGTGAAGTGGATCGCGTTCATTTGAGAAAGTTTAGTGCAGACATTGAGAAGTTGATGAAAGAAGTAGAGGATTTGAAAGCCAACAGATGTGCATGTGAGCCTGATATGGTTAGGGATGCTGAAGAGGAAAGTACTCAAACAGTACTTGTGAAGATAAACACCCCAAGAAATATGCCGCCCACATTTAATGCTATTTTGGAGATGATGCCCAAAGTCACTCCACAAGTGAGCCAAGTAGCTGAACTGAGAGAATCAGTCCAAAATGACTCGGAGGAATTCAGAGCAACACCTAAATTGCCCACATTTCCATTGGGATAACGCCCCAGAATTTTTCAGACTAATTGACATGAACATGAACAGATATGGGGATCATTAGAAGGCGCTGACGGTCATGAACTGTTTGGACACAGACTGCCAGAACATAGTGTTACCCCACTTGGAGGGGGACAGCTGGTCCTATGCCAAGGCTAAAGCAGCTCATAAGGTTTTCAGACATGGAGGCTTGAGAAAAACAATTGACCATAAATGCAAGTATTATTACTGGTAATTGATTAACTACAATGTTGTGGATTATCTGGCTTATTGCGTGGAATGCCAACTGCATAAACCACATAAGAATACAACTGGATACCTACTTGTCCATCCTGGATTTGCATGGCACACGGTGTCCATCAATGTGATGGGACCACTGGCGATGAGCAAAGGAGGAGTCAAATACATCATAGTATCTATCAACCATATGATGAGATGGGCCAAAAAAAGCCCTAACCAGAGTTGATGCTACCAGTACTGCGAGATTCATCCTGGATCAAGTAGTATACCAGCATGGATGTCCACAAGTCCTACTGAGTGACAATGGGACCAACTTCATGTCTCATGTGATACCAAGGCTAAATGAAATAATGGGGATCTGGGGAGTTGTGTCAGTATCCTACCAGCCAGAGATGAATGGACTGGTAGAACGGGTCAATGGGACGCTGGCCATGATGCTGAGTAGCTAGTCTCAGGGAGAACTTCCGCATGGAGAACATATCTGAGTTTAATGATGTTTGACTATAACATTAGTCATCATACGGTGATGGGAAAGACGCCATTTGAATTACTATATGGGAGGAAGGCCGCGTTGCCACCAATATTATATTTGGTAATAGAACCTACGTTGGGGATGAGTACCAAACAATACCTGAACCGACTGATGAGTATCCTGATTGATATGCAATCGCAAGCATTTGATAAAACCTTGAAGAAAAGGATACAAGCGAAATTGATGGATGATAAGAACTGACCAGTTTTAGAAGAATATCAAATAGGAGAAAGAGCTGCCTATTGTGATACGCATGGTTTTGGACAAAAAACAAATTGATGTGTTATGGTCAGGTCCATTCAAAGTAATCGCCAAGACGGCGACTGATGCTTATTCCATCAAGAATCTCTTGGATGGAAGAGTATTAAATTGAGTCCATGATAAAGTATCTAAAGCGTTGGATTGAAGAAAAAAATAAAAGAGTTCCCAAAGGACTAATGAACCATTAAGTTGGTCATGTCCTGATGATTAGGTCAAGTCCAAAAAAGGACCTCTGAACCAATCTAGATGGTTAAGTCCAAAAAAAGGACCTCTGAACCATAGAAAACTGGTAGGTTTAAGCGCCTAGGATCCAGTTTGGGGGAAAAGATGGACCTCTTAACAAAACAAGGTCAAGTCCCTTGGGGAAAAAAGAGAGAGAATGAAAATAAAAAATTGATAAAAGATATCAGGAAAAAAAGATTTTAAATGCATAGAAAAAAAGCCGATATTTTTTATAATTTTATTTTAATTGATTGTCCTCAGTACAGGGATGATTCCACCTATGTCACCTCTTGGGGAGGGAGGATGAATTGCAGTAGGAAGAAATAGCTCGTCAAAATTGATATGTGATTGGACACTTGCAAGGGTGAGACCTACATGAAACCACATTCTTTGAGTGGACGCCAAGCCCTGAGAAAATGCGAATAGTGGAAGAGAAATTGATATGTCAGAAGAAGCCAATCGCAAAACCCCAGAGTGGGGAGGAAAACAGCAATATAGGAAGAGGCAATCAGCAAATAACCCCAAGTAATCCTGATAAGGCACTGGCGCTGGAAGATGTGTCTTGAGTGCCTGCCAACGGGCCTCATCAAGAACACTGGACATGTTGGCCAGCAGCGAAGAAGGAATACACAATGGTGGTTGTCAAATCATGCCCCTAATTAACGCCATCAACAGAAGATAGCAATGAGAAGCTCAGAGAAGAGGTAGTTGTGTAAAGAGTGGATTGCATCTTATATATGATGACTATGGGCTTCACAGAAGCTGAAGCTGAATGACCGATGGAAGCCAGGTGAGGCTGGAAGCTTTGTTGACCAACTTTGAAGAACTTGGCCTGCAAAGTGGAGAGCATAAATGGCAGTATCCCAATCTAGAAGGTTGTCCAAAATCAGAGGGATTCAGCGCTAATGTCAACGCCTCAGTGACTTGCGGCTGAAGTTCAGCGTAGGGGAGCTTGAAATGTATGCTGTCCCCAATTGAAAGCTCAGAAACCAGCACAGCGGGTTTGTAGAATTGACCAAGTTGGAAGAGGAACTCAGGGAGCAAGTCCTACCTGGCCAAGAACAAATGATCCAAAGTGACTGGCGTGACCTCTGGAGCATCGACGATGATGTTTGGAGCATCAGCAAAAGGAGCTGAATGCAGGAGAGTTTTAGAGTCCAACTTAGGGATTGACTTCAAGGGAAGAGTCAGCTGAGAGTTGTTCAAAATTATGGCACTTCTGGTTTCAGATGGATTGGTTAACATTTCCAGTAATTTGACAGAAGTACTAGCCACTTAAACTAGACTAGGTATATGAGTCCTGGAGGGACCATAGAAGAGATTCCATTGAGCATCCCAACTCATTTGCTGGAAGAGGCGGAGGTCTGAATCTGACAAGCTGTTAAAAAGCTGTTGGTAGCAGGATTCTGAGTTTGACATTTGAGAAGGACTAGAGGGGGGATGTCAGACTTATATAAGTTGACATTATGCACTCTATAATCCGTTAGGCTCCAATTTCAGGAAATTGATTTCAAAAATTAATGAAATAAGCTTTCTGAGGAAAGAATTAAGAATGACTTACAGCCAGGAGGTTATGAGAAAAATAACAAGGGCGAATAGAAAAAAGTATTATTAATCAAGCCACGAAATGAATATCAAAGGCAAGAGTCTCCTGTCTAGGATGAGGAGAGAATCAGGAATTCAAGGACGCTGGACCAAGAATTCTGAATATGACAGTGGGTCATATACTCTGACAGGGGGAAAACCAGATCCTGATAATAATATTGTCACAAGTAAATTGATCAGCCCAGCATGACAAGAGGTCATGGGGACCGCACTCTGAGTAGGCAGTAGCAAGGAGGAAGAGGAGGAATGCCATGTGTTGAAGGTCATCCCGAGCAGTATTGAGTATTGATGAGTTTACTCCACTTGAACTAATGAAGTATTTGACTAGGTGTCCAAAGCAGTGTTCCCATGCCCCAGTCCTTTTCTTGCTGGAAATCTAAGTAAGAGGGGGATGTGTTGGGATTTTTGCCCATATTCCCAGCCTGCTAGATTACCTGGTGTCACTAGGGAAAAATTCCCTAAAGTGAAGTGAATCAGAAATTGGTTGGCCCAAATTTTGGAGGAACTATGTTTGAGGGATTTTGGGATATTTGCCTGATCATATTCATTGGGGATCAATCCGGATGAATACCTAATATTTCATTGGGTGGTGTTGGACATTCTCCTTTCTGATCTAAGGAAAAGAATGTTGGAGGTATTAGTGTTCCCAATTCTGCTCATATGATTGGCCCATCACCTGCCCAATTTTTAAATAATAATGTGGATAACAACAATATGAGTACCCACAATGAAAAAACCCTAGTGGATTCTAGGTGAAATCCTAACAACTGGAAAAATATGATTTATCATAAAAATCAGCTTAAAAAGTTAAGTATTAATAATAGAAATACTCTGACTCCTTGGTCAAATATGAGGAGTATAATATCACATGGATTGGAACCTCTGCAAGGCAAGAGGATGTTACCTGTCAATGATTGGGTGCAAGTTAACCAATCATTATGATCTGAGTCTAACCACTGCCGAGGTGCAAAGATTTTACACAAAGATGATAGGGTAAACATTATCCAATCATTACCATCTGATTCTGACTACTGCTAAAATACCCAATCATTACCAACTGAGTCTGACCACCACTGAGGTAAAAAGATTTTACTCACTGGTGATTGGATACAATTCATCAAATTGTTACCGCACAGGTCAGTTTTACCTCCATAAAAATTTATCTTTGATCTGATAGGCCTAAAGCCTATATTCCCTAATTTGGAAGACTGAGCTTTGCATTCTTTTGCCTCGAATATTGATGGTCTCAAAATTCAAACTAGTTTAAATAGGAAAAGCTAGTATTAACAAAGGGACTTTTTCTGGTTTTTCCCTGCCTGTTTAATAGAAAACATAAAAAACCATAATAAGTGTTATTTATACTTTTAATAAAAAAGAAAATATCTCGTTTTAAATTATTATTTGTGGCATCCATTGGTGGATCCCACAGGTGGAACAGCGACGAAATAGGGGCATCTGATAGTGATTAACTATCAGGTGTACTAATTGGGATTGGTCAGAATTCATCACCAACTGACTGGGAATGAGTAGTGAGTTGCAAGGTGAGTGATGCTTCCTGCAACTAGCGAATCAATTGGTTGTTGAAGTGACCTGTCATAATGGGTAAAAAGTCCCATTACCTAAGCAGGTCACTAATCATTTTATGGTTAGTTCACTTAGATCGAGAGGAAAACGTTAGGGACACGTTTCTGACTCTTTCCATTTGAGGTCTCAGAATGTCCAAGGACAGAATCCTAGCCAGGATGGGGAATACCATCGCTGTTGAGATCAGGAAGGGTGATTCAACAGCAATGGCTGCCATTTCATCGAAGAGGTGTCAACCAAGGGTTAGACAGCCAAATCCCCTATAAATTCCCTAGAATTCACTATAATAAAAAAACAACTAATACTACAAACATATTAGTACTATGAAAAAAACATTATTAGTTTTATTTGTAGATTTGGTTAGAGTTAGACTATCAGCATTCAGTGTGAAGTTCCATCTCAAGGATATTATTGCAGAAGGCAATAATTAGTAGACTCTCAGAGAGAAGAGTAGAGATCTGAGCGGGGATCTAGAGACAAAGGGAACCACAACTAGGGGATACCTGCTGACTGTGTATTGGACTGAAGGAGACTTTCATCACAGGATCTTGATGAAGATTGAGTGGACAGTAATAGAGGGAACGAATCCCTATGAATACAACTTGAAGTATCTAGTTGGAATTACTGGCTAAACCGTTGGGCCTGATAATAGTTCTAACTCAACTACAGATAATAGTCTCCATACTATTATCAGACAACATATTTTTTATAATGCAAGGTGCTTGAGGAAATTGAAACTGTGCAGTAAAAAGGTTACTGGGTTACGACTGATAATCAACTCCTTAAGTAACTTTTTACAGCGCCCCTACCGAGATTTGGCCAAACATAATTAAAGTGAATAATTTAGATGACCCAGCTCGACTCTCCAATTGGGATTGCACCAATCCCAATGAAGACAAGAGTCGTAAAAAGCAAAGATCAAAGACTTCTTTCTGGCAACACTACCGCTTCCCAATTTTGATGGTGCCCCTCCCAAGATTGGGCCAAAAACTTTTTAAATAAACAATTTAGATTTCCCAGTTCAACTCTCTGATTGGGATAGCGCCAATCCCAATGAAGACGAGAATCCCAAAGAAGTGAAGCCCAAAAAACTGGCTGATGTCACCTCCACTACCATTGCCAACCTTCTAACCCACTTCACATTTTCCTCTCAAACCTTGTCACATGGTTCACTTTCAGTCGTGAGTGAGATTTGCTCGCCCCAAGCCCAAGATGAACCTTCAGGAGGCCACGACCTACCATCGCCTGGCCATCCTCCAAGCTCATGGGGTCACTCGCCCATGCTAACCACTGTCAATGACCTTTTCCCTGAGACTTACCTGAATTTGCTGGTGGACAAGGTGATCACAATCATGCCAGGATTGAATGGCAATTGAGATGAACCAAAAAATAAAAGAGGCTGAAGCCTGCATGGCCAAGATGGCGCAGGAAATGTACAAAAAGAGGCTCAGATGGAGCGGAGTTAACCGACCTCCAAACCAAATGGCAGCTTGAAGCTGATTATTACAAACAACCAAATTGCTCAGATAGCAGCAGATTGTGGATCGAGGAGCTTGAAACCACCTTTCCCAAAGGATGATCTGAATTTACTATGAGGGCCTTAGCTGATGAATTTGTCCAGCTTCAAACCCTATTCACACCTGAGACCTCTGAGTCAACAATGAGGGACTTAGCCGATGTTTTTGTCCAGCTTCAAAACCTAACCACACCAGGCACTATTACTGACCTGGTCTTCATTTTGCTTGAGGCTCCGTACACCCCCAAACTCGAGTCCTCCGACCCTCAGGCCACAACTTGCTCCCCTAGGCCAAGGCTTGGAGGGGGCTCTTTCAGGATTTTCCCTGGGTTAGGTGCAAGCCTTATCCAGGGGAAGGATCGACATCCCCCTTCAAGGGGTGTAAATCCTAAACGGATTATTAGATTAAAAAAATAGATTCAAATCTACGAGTATATCCAATTTGGGGCTTGGTATAAGTTACCCTGAATTTGAGGAAATGGTACATTCCCTTCACTTAGGACATGTGACCTGGGATATCACCTGACCTGGTCATGAGGGTGGCTTGATCCAGGTAAGGGTCAGAATAGTGGGCAATCCAGAAGACCAGGAGAAACCCTACTTGGATGGGGCCATGATGATCCTTGTGCCGCGTGTCCCCAAATACCTTATAAATATCCCTAATTATTATTCTAGTAAAGTACTTCCGTTCATAAGATCTATTTTATTTTATATTTTTATTAAGTCTAATTTACTCAAATGAACGGAGTCTTGTCCATTGTCACGTCTGGAGCCACCCCTGTCCTATTGGCTGATGCCAGCCCCTTGCAGTCAGCCTACTTATTGGGTTCCACAGCGTTAGCACCAGTAAGATCGTCTTGGGGAACCTGACACTAGTGAACCACGTTCTGATGGAAACTATGAAGCCCAAATTATCGCCCTTGTACAGCAACATCTAAAGGTAGCTCAAGGAGCGCGGATGAGTGTGAAAGGGGGTTTCTCAACAAGGACCTCATTCTGAACTAATTGTACAGCAAAGTCATTTCCATGTTTACTAAAGTAGCAAGCAAGTCTTCTGATATTGAAGATGTCCGCTGACACTTAGATACTGAAGTATCACATGATTATGTCAATACTTGCTACACTAATCTTTGGGACATTATGGGTAACTTCCACTGTCAGGTTGATAAGCTTTTCCCTCAAACTGACCTAGGAGCCATGGAGTCAACTGAGGCTAGCTGGTCATCTCCTACAGTATTCATGTTCTCTCCAAACCTGTTAGGTATTTTAAACCCGCCTTAAAATAAAAGTACTTGCCTGGGACTGAATTCATTCAGTCCTACCTCTACACATATGAGAATGCAATGAAACATGCTACAAATCGTCAGAAGTGCTAGCACACTCAAACCTGTCTTAATAGTAAGGCCTGAGAGATCGTGATGCTGTACATCAAAGAGTGTGCTACTTGGTGGATCTAAAGGATGCCCATGTCAAAGACTTTGGTATCAAAATATCACTGTCTAACCATAAATAGGTGTTCTGCAGATCTGCCCTAAGCATGGAAAAATAACATTGAGTCTGCTAATTGGGTTTATCATGAAGCTCAGACACTTGCATTTTGTAAAGAGGTTATCTTGGATCATGCCATAGCCACTGTATCTCCACGTTTCAACATAATGTGACCCTTGTGATATATTTCTAAAATGTGAAAACTATATAAATCCATAATTGATATTAAGGAATCCATCATAAAGTTGCCTAAGTGGGAGGTGTATCAAGCACTTAACAAGGAGAACTGGGACTCATTCATGCAGTGGGACAAAATCAGACAACTAAACCTTGCCGTGACCCTTTCTCTTATTGCAGGTTCTTTGGGCGACAGGAGGCCACCTGTTGGAAGAAAAAGGCTGATGAGGCATGAAAATCTGAGTCAGCTTAGGGTGCAAGGCACCTGTAACAGTCAATGCATTTCCTGACCGCCACATTGCAATAACCTTCCACAATGCAATGTTTAGGGCTGAGGGTGATGTGCATGATCACAGAGGATTTTGAAAATGGAATTCTGGTGAATTAGATGCCTCAAAATTTAATTTTACTAAATATATTGATGAAGGAGAAAATCCTCATAGATGGCATTCTGGCCAACAAGGTGTGTCCAGGTCCAATATCTCCAAATGTGTCATCAATGATGGAAATCCTTGCAAATGGCGCTCTAGCCAATTAGATGCTGCCAAACACAATATTACTAAAAAGGGTGACAAGAATGGAAATCCTCATAAATGGCACTCCGGTCAACCAAATGCCACTACTTCAGATGAGGCTGGACACGCCTCTTGAAAATGGCAATTTGGCAAATCAGATGCCACCAAAACTTTCTTATTTTATTTAAGTCTTGGAGATAAAGATATTAACTAAGGTTTGGGCTTTGAGAACAATTTGAAGCAAAATAATATATACAGAAAAGCTTTGACAACTGCAAAGGTATCTTTCCCAAGCTCTGAAATGGGTCTCAACGAGGAATTGAAGGTCCAGATTCTCAGGTTATGCCTGCCATTGAAAAGTTGTCCACATACTCTGAGGAGAACAAGACCTGCTCTTCCCCTTAAGTTTAACATAAATCTAAACTGATGAAGTTGCGCAAAGCAGCTTTATCTTATATAATACCTAAATAAATCTAGCAAATTCAATAATAAAAATTAAAAAAAATCATTTTATCAAAAACATAAGGAAAACTGCTTATAGATCACACTTCAGACTTTTTCAGGCCATTGCATCCTTGTATGCGCTTTCAGAAGGTCAGACCCTCTTGCTTGACGCTAGTATAGTTCTTAATACCATCCAGAATTACATAGTAATGAGTTTCCCAAACTCTCAGATCAGGGATCTTACCACATCCAGGTTTTCCTGCTTTGGGCACTTACCTGGGCCTCTTGCCAAACTGCTTTGTGGCAGTGTTCAGGGATCCCAGCCATCACAATAGACAAAGCTCATATAGCATGAAGTCTCTGTTTCCAGATATGGTGGATAAGGATTCAGAACGAACATAGCCTGAGTAAGATGAACACTCACCCATGTTTATGATGGTTATCTTCTCTCCTGTTCCTCATAAGAGAAGCCACCCACTTCCTCCCCTCTCATAGACATGTCCAAATCTGCTCCAGTTCTGAGAATCACGCCAGAATTCTGACAGGCCCTCACTCCCATGGAGATAAGCACAATACATGCATCCTTCTGTTATATAAAAATCTAAACCTGGCTAACCGCCGCCTCAAGAGAAACTGCCCATGTGTCACTCTAGATTGCTTAAATATGTGGACTCCATGCCCAGAAACTTGTCAGACTGGTTCATTGAGATATTGGAAACACAGTTGGCCCTTCCTCCTACTGTGACAGGTGAGGATTTCTTTAACATCACATTGCCCTGGTATTTGATAAGACAGGACAAGCTGGTGTGAATGGAGCAGGAGGTGAGGGAGTGGTGGTTCTGGCTAGGCCCTGTATGGGGTGAGACTGAGGCAGGAAGATGGTTATAATTTGTGTCAGGTTGGGATTAAATAAGGTGATGTTAAAATGTTGAATTGAGGTTTAAGTTGGATTTGAGTCAGGACTGCATTGAGTCATGGGTGTGGTGGCTCATTAACAGGAAATTATATTAGGCATAGGATGATGGGTTTTTAAAACGGAAACTTTCAAAGGACAGAGTGTCAGGAATGTTGGAGGAGTCTGAACTAACATTGCAGCAGAGGGCTATGAGAAAAGGGACTGGGAACAGGAGAATTTTTAGTTCCGTTTCCTATTGATCTGCCTATTATACACAATAAATCAGCTAGCCTTACGCCTTATTTATCTTTTTATTGATTTTTGGGTTCAAATTGGTATGAATAACAGTGGCCATGTTTGGTATTCACAAGCAGGAGATGAACTTTGAGAGTGAGTTTAGGGATTATTTTCTCCATATACACCTTGTTTTGGAGTCAGGGCATGTTGCTTGGGGTAAGCATACTTGCAACTGTCCTCTAAGGTGTGTTTATCCACAGCGCCTCAAGCGCACGCAATAGAAGAATGGTCTCAGGAACCCTAACTTCCCTTTGGTTCTTAACTAGGTCCTGCTTCCTAATTCATTCATGGATCATTGGAAGGAGTCAATGTGTTACATTAAGCAGAACTTATATATTCTCCTGTCATTGTAGTGAGAGAAAAAAATGATCCAGGAGCAGTTATGTTCCTGTGTGGTATCACCATACTGCAACGCTTTTATGGTGATATTTTTTGGGGGCGTTTTTGCTTCACGATATATACCAGGTGCCAGAGTATGTGTCCTTGAGTGGTAGGAAAGAGTTAGGACTGGTTAAGACCAGAGAAACGATACCATCTGTGCTAAGTTCAGAGGAGTTGGAGCTGATCCATTAGAGGTTTGGTTGGGTTCAGTTCCAGGAGCAGTTGGAAAAGAAATATGGGGGTGAGAATTTATTCGCCTTACAGTTGAGCCAAATCTTGGTGACCTTGCCAGTGAAGCAGTCAAATTGGGTACAAGAGCTTTTGGAGGAGCAGGCGGAGTTGCCGGGCTCATTGAGGAGTATTTGTAGTTGATTAATTGGGTGGCGTTCCAGATGAGGTGCAAGTTTCAGCCTGGTTTGGCATTGCTGCAGTGTGGTCAGGGGAGTAAGACCATAAGGAGTATGGTTGGATGTTCCGTCACTGGAAAAAGCCATAAAGGCGCCAGAGTCCCAGCTTCCTCACATGGTCCATCAAAATTTGCAGTCTGATTTGTTGTTGGTGATGGCGTCAGTGCGACCTGAGGCAACGTTGGAAAAAAAGGTGGACTTGGCCTTGCAGATGGAGCAACAGGTGGGCTTGGTGCAGACTCTTCAGGAGTTGATACAGTACCCATTTGGTTTCTGTGGTCTTATGCAATGAGACGGGCAGGCTCAGAGCTGATCCACAGCTCCAAGAGGTTTAGTTACATGGAGGAGGAAGGGAAGAGTCAGGAGAAACCTGGGGAGGGGGTGAGGTGCAAGTGGCGACGATTCTGGTTGAAGGCTTCATTCAGGTTCCTGAAGTCCTGAAGAAGAAGAATGCCCCTTATTATTTTTTCAAGAAGCTGGTGAATCCTGTGTCCCAGAATAAACCGCCTACTTTACTTTATTTGTGTTTGTTTTTTCCAAAGGAGATGCGGGAAGATCCTGGGAAGAAGGATTGTGGAAAGGTCCTGGCCATGGTGGACACTGGGGCTGATAAGAATTATGTGAATGAGAATTGGTCAAGAAGATGTGGATTGTCATTACAGAATGATGGATTTGTGTCATTGGCGGATGCCATCAAGTGGACTTTGGTTTAGAAGGTGCAGGCCAGGATTCTGTTGAGACAAGGCCCAATGAGTTTATAAAGGTTTTTATGATGTGGCACATCTTCCTCATCCAGTGGTGCCAGGGATGAGGTGGTGGCACCAGTTCCATCCTCAATCTGATATGTTGGATGGGAAAGTTTTGTTGTTACCTGGGAGTTTAGATGTGTGGGAATGGGAGTTCCACCCAGGGTCATCAATGAAGTGAATGAGGGGAATTTTTTCAATCGCGCCATTGGAGGGTTTTCTGGAGGAGTACCAGTATTTCGCATTGGTTTGATTCCAAGGGTGAGGCGCCTTTTTCATTTAAAGAAGACTTTGCACTAGGTTTTGGTTCAAGGAGGGCTCTGAGTTGCTAAGGGGATGCCCATTTTATCCATTGAATCCTCATGCTCGGAAAGTTTTTGATGTCTATTTCCACAAGATGCTAGGTCTGGGTTTAATTGTGCCATCAAAATTGGTGGTGGTTTTGCCAATTCTGCATGTGCCAAAGGCAAGTGAGGAACTGCATCTTTGTGTGGATTTCTGGTGGCTCAACATGGTGACAGAGCCTGAACGTATTTGATTCTTCTCATGGAAGACATTCTACCCATGATTTCAGGGTGTGTGGTGTTCGCCAATTTGGATCTGTTCGACGCTTTCAATCATATTCCTGTGCATCTGGAACACCAGCAATATACCACGTTCAAATGAAGCTTAAGTAATTTTAATACCAGGTTATGCCATTTGGTTTGCACAATACCCCGCGGTCTTCCAACTTTTGATTGTGTGTTAGGGGGCTTGTTGGGTAGTTGTTGCGTTGCCTATATGGATGATATTACGGTATTTTCAAGGTTGGTGCAATATCGCATGTAAAATGTAAGGAGTTTGCTGGAGGTGGTAAACTGCGCGAGTTTGAAGTTAAGGCATCCAAATATGAGTTTAATAGGTACTTTGTGTCCTTCCTGGGGAAGTTGTTTTCCATAAGGATAACAATATGTCCCAATATTCTGCAGGCGGTGAGGGAGTAAAGGACTCCAGGAATCAAACCAAGGTGCTGAGTTTCTTGGGGTTGGTGACCTTTGTGAGGAGGTTCTCCCAGAATTTAGCAAAGTGAGCTGTGCCGTTAACAAAGTTTACCAGAAATGTACCTTTTGTTTGGGGGGAGTCTGAAGAAAGGGCATTTCAGAAGGTGAAGAAGAGTCTGCTGACAGCCCCAGTTCTGGCCCATCCTGACCCTAGAAAGCCGTTTGTAGTGGAGACTGATGAGTCAAACTTTGCACTTGAGTGGTTTTATTGCAGGAGGGTGAAGACAGGTCTGAGCATCTGTTGGATTTTTAACCAGGTGATATTACTCACATATTAACAAAATTTTAAATTTTAAATTTATTGTGGGGAAGGCCGACCATGGGATGGACACTTCCAAGTATGACTCAGAAGAGACAAAACTTAGTACCAGGGGAGGCACCCCAGAGAAGCGATGCTATCTCTTGTTGCCAGCGGGAACGCCACTTATGGGGAGGGGAGGGAACGTGTGAAGGGGCAGTAGCCACTATTGAGCACGTGTGGAGGAAGGGGTCTGATTTGATGAACCAGACTGGGAACCAGGAGGAGACCAGCTGTCAGCGACGCGGTGGGAGGTATCCAAACATCCACGCTTGAAAGTGGTCCACCAAATGAGACCGAAATCTGTGGACAGTTTCTGGGAGGGTGGGGGTGGAGCCTGCGATGGCATCTAAGACAATCGTGTGGATGGTCCACATGGCGATTGCCACCACCAGAGCACGGAGGGAGGGTGGAAGGGAGGAGGCCATTGATAGAGCAAACATATCTCTTGACAGACTGAAGGGATGCGTTTGATCCTGGCCATGCAGACATTGAACTTCGCGCCATATCACTTTAAAGGTGGGGCACTTCTCCAGGCGGTGGAACAGCGTTCCATACTGGCCGCACACGACACAGGATGATTGTAAAGTGTTAGAGCGCTCAGCTGTATGATACACCCGCCTCAGGCAGCGCCACACATGGTAGCGGACTTGAGGCTGCAACAGAGGGTGATGTACATATTTCAAGATTGTTTTTTGGGTCTCAATGGAATAAGGTATGTCCATCATGTCCAGGTAGTCCACCCCGGATAGGACATGGGGCCGAATGGGGATCACGCCATCATGGATGGGTAGCCCCTGTACCTCTTATGTGAACTGAGGAGAGGGGCGGCCTCTTTGGGTTGTATGTCCACTAATACGAATTCTCCACTCTGCGCTCCGCATGGAGAGTAGAATTCATTTGTAGTGGGTTTTTGTCCCATGAGGACCTGTGGCCGATGTGTGTGATGCGAAGTATTTCATCAGGGAGTGGGGGTTTGATGGATTATTGAGGCCCAAGGCTCAGGAGAAGTTGGAGTGGGATGCGTGGGACCAGTGTTGGGATGGGAGTGTAGGAGCAGTGACGGCCGCGATCCAGGTGCCCAGGATCTTGGCAGCGTGGGCTTTGAAGTCAAGCAGGCCCATGCCACCATGATGATGAGGGCCAAACATGACCTTTAGCCGCACTGGTGGAGGACGGCCTGACCAAAGCCATCCTTGCAGCAAGGCATACAAGGATTCGAAGAAGCTTGGGGGAGAAGAGGATGGCGTGGGCTCCAAACCAGACTTTGGATAGGAGCATAGAGTTGGCTAAAACAACCCTGCCAGTAAGGGAAGTAGGGTGGGCTCTGAGAGAGGCGATTCTCTTCGTCACGTTGTCCAGAATATGGCACTCCATTACTGCTGACGCGTATCCGCCCGCCTCCATCCACACGCCCAGATGGTGCACCAGTCCTATGTTAGGGCGTGGCACGAAGGGGAGCACCAGTGGAGCGGTGTGTGTTGAGTTAGTAAGGTGTGGACGTGGGCGAGCAAATGGGCTGGGTTGGGAACTAATTGCTCGGGCCCAGCAGTTCTGAAACTGACCAAGGAGGATGATTTCAGTTTTGGAGGCGTTCAGTGCCACGTTGCTTACCCGGGAATATTCCTGGATGAGAGCTTCAAGCGCGCGTGCATCTTGATTATTAGACACCCAACCACACAATCATCTGCAAACGCCAATATTTTGACTGGGGCTTGGCCTGGCATGTGGACCCCAGTGAGTTGGGCATTCACATTTTGCAGTAGTAAGTCAAGGCTGAAGTTGTATAAGAGTGGGCTGAGGGGGTCCCCTTGTCGCAAGCCCCTTTGAGGGCGGACTACTTCCGTTAGGAAGCCAGGGCCACACACTGCCATTGTTGCAGATTCCATGAGCAGCATCACCCAGTTGATGAAGTGAGGGGGTAGGCGGAATTGATGGAGGCAGGCCCTTAGGTATTCCCAGTTTACTCTATCATAGGCCTTTTGTTGGTCCAAGACTACAAGTCCCCAGAGACTGTGGACTGACATACATTAGCCACAGAGTGCACGTTATCCCAAATTGACCTTCTGGGGATGAAACCAAATTGTTCTGGGGAGATGGTGGCAGATGCTATAGTACCTAAACGGTTAGCCATAATTTTTGTCAAAATTTTGGTGTCTGTGTTTGTTAGAGAAATGGGGCGCCAGTTGGCTAAGTCAAGCTTATCCCCTTTCTTGAAGAGTGTGACAATAAAAGCCTCATGTCCTCCTGGTAGGAGGCGCGTTTCCAACAGGCTTTGGTTAAGTGAGGCAAGCAGAAGTGGAGAGATATATTAAAAATATTTTTTATAGAACTCATTTGGAATGCCATCTGAGCCTGGGCATTTTCAGTTTGGCGCACTGCGAATGGCTGTCCATAATTTGTTTGGAGTAAAACTATTATTTCTGGGTATTGGAAAATGGTGCAGATATGAGCTCAGTCAAGAAATTATGCCACTTCAGCCAGCTGAATTGGTTCATCTCAGTACAACTTGGAGTAATATTTTTGCATTTTGATTGCCACTTCAGCCGGTGCATCCACAATAGAATTATCCAATCTTCGCACCTGTGTGCAGGCCACGCTCTGGCATGGTGTGAAAATTTTTAAAGAAATATGCGGTGCACTTGTCGCCTTTAGTGATGCATGTGGCCCTGTATTGGACACAAACCTGATGTTTATGTTGCCTTTTGAGTGCGTTGAGGTGGGCGGCTGCTCTGCCCACTTCCAGCCCCATGCAGGGCTGTATCCTGTAGCTGGAATGTTGGACTCCAAGTGTGCCAATTCTGCCAGAGTGCACAAGATAACCGCTGATGTGGCTCATGAGCGTCTGGAGGAGAGATGGCGAGAGTGGCGGATGGTATCCTCTTCAAAAGTTGCCCATGTGGAAATAGGGTCCATGCAAAACGGTGCAACAAACTTTTTTGCCAAAGTTGCCTCTTCCACCCATGTGGAAAATCCTGGCGACACGAGCTCATGGGGGGCGGATTTTGCACCAATGTGGGGCCTTAGCAACTGTGACAGGTAGGTGGTATGTTATCGAGACCAGTTGGTGGTCAGAGAATTCCATTTTTGTTGTTGTAAGTGGGAGATGTGGGGTTAGAATTTCACCGGCGTTAGAATAAGGTTGATGCGGGTCGTGGACCTCAATTGGCCATTATGGACATGAGGACACGTCATGTTTTTGAGCAGCAGGGCATGTCACGGCAGCGCATCCATTAACCCAAGGGTGGCCTTTAGAACGCGTAGTTCAACGTGACCCTGTGGGGCATGGGGTGAGGGAGGCCATCGGTCCATTGGTGAGCTTAGCCAACAGTTCATATTGCTGACTAGGAAAGAATCAGGGGGTAGCGGGAGGGATTTGACCAACAAGAAAAATTCCTGACGCTCATGTGCACCGTTTGGGGCATAAATATTGATGATTGCATGCACTACATCAGCCCACGAGAAGGTGACGACGAGTACTCAGCCATTTAGGAATGTTTCTGAGGATACAAATTTGAAAAAATTATTTTTCTAAATTAGCACCCCACAATGCTTCGACCAAAAGGATAGGGATGGGGAGGAGCATTGTTTTCCAAGTTTCCTCGGAACCTCATGGACAGTGGGACTCCTGGATGGCCAGGATATCCACGGGTAAATTGTTTTGTAAAAAACTCAGTTTCCTAGCCTGGGATGGGGAGGCCTTGAGTCCAGCGATATTCAATGTCCCTAAAGTGAAGGTTTCCCCCTTGCACCTTAGGTGCAAGGGGGTGGGCCCCCAGGCCCACCAGCCTCTTCTAGGTCCCCACAGGCTTTCACAGCAGCGTGGGTGTTAGCAGCAACGCTATTGGAGTTTTTGTTGATTTTTGCGGAAAGAGTCATGTTGGCTTTGGCCTTTACTTTTGTTTTCCCGACGTCGGACAAATTTTTTGCAGTGTGGATGAATTTGGTGCACCGTTGAGTGGGTCAAAAAAAATTTTCAGTTGGGACAGGTCCCAAGTCAGTTTCAACCAGAGCTTGGGTGCAATGATTGGGTGAGATTGAGTCTCCCATCAGATCCTCAGATTGAGTGGCCCACTCAGCATGGGCTTCCCAATCTACATGGTTAATGGATTCCTGAGTTGCTTCCACCACAAAGGTTTCCATGTCCTCCTGGCGTTGTGAGTGTGGGATAGCGGTGGTGGCCTTGGCCGTTTTCTTGGCCGCAGCCCTTTGGGCCTGCTTAGCCTTCTTCCAATCTTGTGTAAAGATAGGCTTTACCAATAGGTAGCAGCCTTGTGCTCCCCACGGGAAAGCCTCCTTGGTGCTTGCAGTTGGTTCATAGTGCGCCTCTCCATTAGCCATGGCCACCTAGGGGTGCTCTTGGAATGTGACGCCCTCCTTGATGGGGCATGCGTGCACCTTGTGGCCAAACACATCACAGTGGGTGCAAATGGGGGGCGCACTGTCCACGGTCACCTGGAATGGGTGGGTGGTATGCCCTGCGATATCAATAAAAGTGGATTGCGGGATCTGGGTTAGGTCCTTTGCGATCTCCTCAGTTGGGGTCAGAACTGCAATGGCTTTGCCGGTGCACAGGTGTGGCATCAGCGTGAAGCGTTGCATTTCAAAAGATTGTATTTCACCATATACAGTGAGACCATCTTTCAAGTGTTGTTCCAAAATGTCACGTATTACCGTAGTAGGCAAAAAGCCAACTGTGAGGAAAATTTAGTTTGATTTTGTCCATCTGGTGCTTTTGGTTTCAACGACCCATTGCCCTTCAGGGAGGTCAACTACTACGCGCACCGCTGCAGCCTCGTCTGCTGCTTTTTTGCTCTCAAAACCTAGGTCCAGCCAACTGCGTGACATGGAGTGAGGTGCAATGTACACCGCGGCCAGGAAAATTTTGTGTACATCTTCACAAAATTTTTCCCATAAGGCCGTTTTTTGGATGTCCAGATACATGCAGACTCTGAAATCCACCGACGAAAGTGGTTGGGAGTGTGACGTGTTGATGTACTGGTTGCATCGTGCTTGTCATGCAAGTATCTCCAGGGAAATCGTAACTGCCAGTTTTTTAAAATTTTTGTTAATTCTGCCAGATTCTCCGGGGCGTTTTTGAACGTTGGAGGCCGCGGGCCTTCCACCTGCTCCTCTTACCTTGCTTACCCAACTGCTCCCTGACATGGGCGCAGACTAATCTCCTCTGTGAAATTATCAAACTAGATTTAGTCTTGAATTGAATAGGTTGCAATAGTGATTGCAACAAGAAAGAAAAGTCCATATTAACAAAATTAGTATAATAGTTAATCAAAGATGATTGCTAATTAGTTTGCTATTTTATTAATGATAATAACCCAATTTGTGCTCCCCATTTGGTCGGGTTGAGTTGTCTAGATCCTCAGGATCAAGAAAGTTTGGGAACCATGCCCAATAGAATGTTTGGTGGGTCTCAACACCAGCAACTGAGGCTGAGGATGTTGAGATATTTGTTATTATCAATTAAGATGTTGAATTACTTAATTTGACATCAAAAAGTATCAGGAGTTGATCCCAATAGTTTTCAGTTTATTTTAACACAGAGACTTATGCTGAGGATGCTGAACTACTAATACTAATTGTTTAAGCTCAGCAGGCTTTTATCCATGCACCAACTTCATGTGAAAGTTAATTGTGGGATTTTTGGCTGAAAGTCAAATCTTAAAGGTCCATTGACTTATGCCAAGGATGCTGACCATTTAAATTTATTTAAATAAATTCAAATTATATTTTGACTTTGTGAGAGTATTGGGCAGAATCCCTGACAGTATTTTAGGTTTAATGTGACACTGGCGACTTATGCTGAGGATGTCAATATATTTAATTAATTCAGATTATGACAAATCAAGGATCAATGTAATCACGGTTATTTGAGGATGACAAGTATTTCCAGTGAAAGTGCTGACAAATATTAAGCAGGGAGAATCACCAGTGAAAATGATGATGCTGGAAATAAATGCCAATGATGTGACCAGACAAGAAATGCCTATAATTAGTTTAGTCTCTCTCTTAATAAAAGAATCTTCTTTCTTCTCATCTTTATTAAGTTTTTAGTTAACAGTAGTTGGCTTATCTTGTAGAAGTGGGACTCAAGATTTCCAGTTGTTAGGTGCTTAGTTAAAACACCTGGAGTGGCCAGTGCAACCAACTCCCAACCTTGAACTAGATGGAAACCCCATGGGAACCTAAGCAACTAGCAGCCACAATGATGAACTGGAAATATTGAAGGGGAGAAACCCTGAGGGAGTCAATAGAGGCCGCTGAACCACAATTTTTGGACAAATTCCAAAGAGGACCTCTGAGCCATAACGAGTGGTCATGCCTCAGAAGGAGAAGTTATTTGGTCTACTGGGTTGGTGGGTTGCCCTGCGAATTTTTAAAGAAAGGTCACCAACGATTGTGAAAAAGCAAGGGCCATCAGTCATCATACTGTTTGGCCTGGCACACTAATGGAGTCACCTAGCATTGTGAATGAAAAATTATCAACACTGGTGCTTACTACAGGGGGGCTCTGTTATTGTGTTGCTTGATTAACTTGAGGTTTAGTTAGGAGGTGGTGATAGCTACTGGATCTGTATTTGAGGGAGGATGCCACCAGTAGAACCTCAGCCTCAACGTTCAGTTTTCAATGCCTCTTGGAGATGGGGGGAAGAGTCAAGAACCTCCAACCATCGCATGGATGATGTTTTGGCCCACTGAAAATGGCGGAGTCGCGCTTGAGGAATATCATCTGGTTAAGCCAGGGGATATGTTGGATTTTTAACCAGGTGATATTCCTCACATATTAACAAAATTGGTATATTAATTAATTGAAGAAGATTGCCAATTAGTTTGCTAATTTTGATTAATGATAATACCCCAATTTGTGCTCCCCATTTGGTTGGGTTGAGCTGTCTTGATCTGCAAAATCCAGAAAGTATTGGGCATCATACCCAATAATAATTTGTTGGGTCTCAACACTGGTGACTGAAGCTGAGGATGTTGAGATATTTAATACTATCAATTAAAATGATGAATTACTTAAATTTGACATCAAAAAGTATCAGGAGTTGATCCCAATAGTTTTTAGTTAATTTTGGCACAGCGACTTATGCTGAGGATGTGGAACTACTAATACTAATCGTTTAAGCTCAGCAGGCTTTTATCCGTGCACCAACTCCATGTGAAATTTAATTGTGGGTTTTTTGGCTGAAATTCAAATCTTTAAGGTCCATTGACTTGTGCCAAGGATGCTGACCATTTAAATTTAATTAAACAAATTCAAATTATATTTTGATATTATGAGAGTATTGGGCGGAATCCCCAACAGTATTTTAGGGTCAATTTGACACTGGCAACTTATGCTGAGGATGTCAATATATTTAATTAATTCAGATTATGACAAATCAAGGATCGATGTAATTATGGATATTTGAGGATGACAAGTATTTTCAATGAAAGTGCTGACAAATACTAAGCAGGGAGAATCACCAGTGAGTACTGATGATGCTGGCAATAAATGCCAATAATGTGGACAGGCAAGAAATGCCTATTAATAATTTGATCTCTCTCTTAATATAAGAATCTTCTGTCTTCCCATCTTTATTAAAATTTTAGTTAACAGTAGTTGGCTTAGCTTGTAGAAGTGGGACTCAAGATCCCCCAGTTGTTAGGTGCTTAGTTAAAACACCTGGATTGGCCGGTGCAACCAACTCCCAACCTTGAACTAGATGGAAACCCCATGGGAACCTAAGCAACTAGCAGCCACAATGATGAACTGGAAATATTGAAGGGGAGAAACCTTGAGGGAGTCAATAGAGGCTGCTGAACCACAATTTTTGGACAAGTTCCAAAGAGGACCTCTGAGCCATAAAGTTTAATCAAGCCTCAGAAGGAGAAGTTATTTGGTCTACTGGGTTGGTGGGTTGCCCTGCAAATTTCTAGGGAAAGGTCATCAATGATTGTAAAAAAGCAAGGGCCAGCTGTCTTCATACTGTTTAGCCTGGAACACTGATGGAGTCACCTATTATTGAGTGTGGAGAATTCTCAACAACATCCTGTTTGTTACTTCAGCAAAAAAGGTGGTGCCAACTGATACTTTTTAACTGGCCTACAATAAGAAACTTTTGGAAATAATTGCAGCATTGGGGGAGTGGCAATACCATATTATACGCCAGGAATCCGGTTGTGATCTGGACTGATCATTGATCCTTAGAGCATTATAAGTCCCCTATTTTATGAGTCAGAGCAGGCCTGGTTGCAAATGGATTTGGTTCAATATGACTTGCAGATCGAGTATGATCTTGGGAAAAGAATATATGGCCAGATCTATTGAGTCATGATTCAGGGTTAATGTTTCTTTAGGAGGAATTGAGGAGGTCTAACTTAAGTACGTTGTTGCCATTGAGTCCGCTTGTGATGATCTAATGTTGTATAAAGAAAAGTTGGGGAGCATTCAGACTGCACAGCGTAGGAGTGAGTTAGACCTGCGAATATAGGATGAGACAAAATAAGGGAAGGCGAGCAAGAGACATACAGGGTTCTCATTCTGGAGGAGGTCTTATTTGCCATGAGGGAAGGATCTGGGTTCTGGTGATGATTATAAAGCAGGAGTTTTGGCAGCTATTCTCAGTCATCCTTTGTCAGGACACCTGGGTGGGTGAATATGCTGTACTTGGTTTGTCATCAATATCTATGGAGTGGAGTAAGCGCGGCAGCACAGAAGTACGTGGAGCGATGTGTTGTGTGTGCAAGGTAAAGTCCCGTTGTATGGCGCAAGTAAGGAGAGTGTCTATAAATCTCCTGTTCTCAGCGTGGTAGTGCATGATGAACAGGGCCAACGCCAGGGAACTAGTCGTTAGTACTAAAGATACTAGATCTCAGCAGATGGTGCTTGAGATAGAATAACTTAGGTCAAGAAAGGTTATTATGAGAGAGTAGCCAAAGGGGGTCACGCGGTGCTTGGAGTGATAGTGTATAGGCACCCTAGGCTGGAGGGAACCTGGGTGTCCCAACGGTGCATGGGCAGATAAATTTAAAGTAGTTAAAATTAAATGGTTAATGTTGCACGAGACCTCCTTGAAGAGGTCCATGCACAGGATCGTCTATGATAACATAAATAAAAATGGTGTACTAGTGAAGGTGTTTATTATGAGGGAAGTCGACCAATGGGAGAGAATGGTCTCAAGGGAAAGGATTTAAGGGGATTTGGGAAAACAATCAGTTGATGAAAGTGGGTCTAAGCCGAAGTGCACTAATAGGCACATAATTACATCAGGCAATAAACTGTACTTGGTAATTAACTAAAATTGGGTTATTGATTGTAGGAGAGGCTGACCCAAGCTGGAAATTTCGAAAACTGAATGGGTTTTGAGACCCCATTCCCCTAGAAACAAACCATTTTTATTTAACGCAAAGCTGGTTCATTTTAATGCACCTGCTGTTATGTAAGGCCAAACTTCTCTTTCATCCCTAGGACTAACCTGGGTGTACCTCGCCTTCGCCCAGCGTTGATCCAAAGTATGCTTGAGGTCAGGGAGGACAGCTAACTTCACCTTCTTGGCCTCTTGACATGCAGCTTTGTACTTGGTATTTGTCCCCATTATGATGTCATTTTCAAGCCATAAAAAACCTCTTTTCTTCTTGGGGCTCCACCCCCTCTAGAGGCTTGCTCCAGGAAAAAGCTCTTGTGGGCTGGGGCCAACTTCATTGCGTCAATGGTTTGCTTTAATTGAAATCCAGCGGCCTGGGGAAAACTCTTGTGGAAAGCATCAATAAGGACTTGGAATGTACACAGTTGTGCGCTGGTACCCAACAGTTTTCCACAGCATCAAATCCCTTCCAAGATACCAGATATCAAGCCTTGTTTTTAATTGGCGGGAGGCTACTATCTCCTCCACTTCCCACTCTGGCGCCCCAACCACAAGATAAGCCTCAGGAGTCTGTGGTAGGTGGCCCTCAATTAATTTCAATTTCTTCTCATGAAAGACAGAAAAGATTCAAAACGAAGAGGGAAGATCTAACTGGTATGAGGCGTGGCACACCTTTCTAACAACACGGTAAAGGCCAATCCTCTTTGGTCCCAGTTTTTTGTATGGCTGCTTGATAGGGATGTTACGAGCATCAATCATCATGAGATTCCCTTCTTTGTACTCTGGACCCACTTGTCTCTTACAATCAGTGTTCGCCTTATATACTTACATTGCCACCTCCAAACTTGTGGAAACCCCTGGTTTACTTTCTTGATAATCTTAGCAAAGTCCACCACCACTTCAAACTTAGATCCACAGCTGGGCTTCATGTTAAAGGTGGGGTTAAAACCATGGTTGGCGAAAAATGGGAACAACTGATAGAAGCATGTAAAGTGTTGTTGTAGCTAAACTGGACCATAGGAAGGTGAGGAACATAATCTGAATGATCCACGGCAGTGTAACACCTCAGAAACTGTTCTAAGCACTAGTTCACTCGTTCAGTCTTCCCATCTGATTGGGGGGGTGATAGGCAGTTGAATGGCAGGGGCGAATCTGAAGAGTCTTAAACAACTTTTCCCAAAAGACTTAGTTAAACTGGGGTCCTTGATTACTAATAATTTCTTGAGGAACCCCATGAAATGCAAACACATGGGTGACGAAGAGCCTAGCCATCTCAGCTGCAGTTACTAAAGTTCTGCATGTAATAAAGTGGGCAAACTTCGTAAAATGGTCCACCACTACCATGATGGCATCATAACCATCAGAGATAGGTAATTCCACAATAAATTCTACTGATAGGGAAGTTTAAGGCCCTTCAGCCTTTTGAACTGGTACCAACAACCCCGTTAGTGGTTGTCAATTTTGTTCATTTGATTTCAAATCTAGCACTCTTTACAATACCTGCCCACCAGCGTGGTTAAGCCCTTCCAATTGTATGTGCGTCGAATTAGTTTTAAAGTCTTTGATTTCCCAGGATGGCCAATGGTAATTCCGTCATGATGGTCCCAGATGATTTCCAGGCGAAGTGGCCCACCAGGAACCCATAGGCGCCCCTGAAACCACACCATCTCATCCTTTACTTGATAACTCCTAGTTAGGTCCTCTTAATTCAATGCGCTCTTAGCAAGAATTATCCTATACTTGGATGATAACAGCTGAGAAAGAACTACCTTTATGAACATACTGTATTCCTCCGCATTTTCCAGAGGAGCAAGCGTGGGCCTGTTGGCGGGGGAAGAGGGAAGTTGAGACACAATCTTACCTGATGGAATCATCAACTGGGTATTATGAACCTCTGCCTCCTTTAGATTGGGAGATAACGCAGGATTGCAGCTCAAAGCATCCGCCAACCCATTCTCCTTGCCTTTGGTGAACTCATAAGAAAATAGAAAATGGGCAAGGGTCTCATGCCAATGAGTCTGCCGTGGAGTTAAGACAAGAGGTGCGTGGTAGTACAGTAAGGCACGGTGATCTGTATGTACGTGGAAAGGTTGGGAAGAGCCATGCTATGGATGGCATCAATCAGTCAATGCCTCCACCACTACTAATACCTCTTTGTCATAAACGGCTTAGTTTAAATCAGGCATATACATCTTCCTAGAAAAATATCCTACCAGATGCTCTATACCTCTTCGCCACTTCTAATAAGGCAGCCGCTATGGCGAAGCTAAAGGCATCAGTAGACACAATGAACTTCTTATCAGGATCATCATGGCGAAAATTTCTTTCCCGTAACAATCACTTTAGTTACTATGATTCGATTTGAACAGAAACTTTTGATAATAACACAGGAGAGATGGGTGATTTAATAATAAATCTAATACAACCTGGGCGAGCGTCGCATCAAGAGGTGCGCAAAACGGTGCACCCAAGGGCAAGAAACGCCCTGGAGGGGGACCAGGAACCCAAGCCGCCAAGAAACCACAAACTCAGACACTGTCCAGGTTTATGGTGTTTACTATAAAACAAGATCAATACATGTATATCCAAAGTAACCAACCCCTTTCAAAGGTGAAGCACGGGCTCCAACACTTCCTTGGGGATGAGTCCCCAACCCTGTGGGAGTAAACATACGAGCCACAGCCCTCCCTTTTCCCCCATGTGGTATATGTCGCCACCAACAAAATGGGCTGCGGCTGGATTAATATTGGTTATGAAACAGCTGAAGAAGTGGAGGCCGCAGCAAAAGTCTGTGTCGAAATTATCCTTCCCAAGGGCAAAAAAATAGTGCGCACCACGCGCACCAGATGGAACAAAGCGAAAACTTTATTCATCTCATTTGACTCGCTCCCTACAAACCTTCCTCATAAGATAATCAAGGAGGAGCTCCGCAAAGGGCTCATAGCCTACGTAGAAATTATGCAACTCAAATTATAACAATTCCGCCTGATGCCAACCCTGTGCACAGGCAAAGCTATCGCTGTGATCAACCCATTCCCCAAAGTGGAAGATGACTTATCTAAAATCTCCCACACAGCAGAGTTTCACTTTGCAGATGGGGGACAGTCATCCGCATTCTGAGTTAAACTGGAACGCGCACCGCCTATATGCAACCACTGCAGTTCATTGGGACACAAGGAACACGCATCCCCCATGAAGGAAGGCTTAATGGAAGCAGACTACTGTGAGGAAGCCATGGATAAAAGTTTCGAAAACTTCACCAGAATGACTTACGGTCACCACCCATTCCGCTGGGGTGAAGATGGACTTTACTCCATCATGGACCCATTTACACATAAACAATGCAAAGCGGCACAAAAAGCCCGCAAGCGGACACCAGCTGATGTGGCAGCACACACGGAATTATCCATCAACCCCAGAAAAATTCAAGAGGATATTTCAGATATTCACCAAGCAAACTAACTAGAACAATATGCCCAGGTTGAAAATTTTCACAACAATTTGACTGAGTCACTAAGCGACATCAATCATGCACACTTTAAGGAAAAATTAACCGCAATATGGACGAAAATGCGGTTCACAATTTTACAATTTTCAAACTGCAAAATTACAGAACCCAATCAACACCCCACATTGAACCATCATGAGATACGTGCGGGAAAAGATAATGCAAAACCCAAAAACTGCAATTCCCAAAAAAAATCAAGTCAGATCAAGGGAACTGACATTGTCACTGAGAGAGTTGGAGTACAGATGCGGAGCATAGCCAAAATGAGCCACGGTGGGTTAGGGCCAGAGGGCCCTCCCAACTGCTCCTGAGGCACCGTGGGCACCTCAGTGTCAATAGGGATGCTAAACATTGCGGGAGCCAGGGCTCAAACGTCCCAATCCAAAAAGCTGGGCTTCCTGCAAAAACCCCTTGTAGACATCTTGGCCATCCAAGAAACCCACTGTCTACAAGGGGAATAAGGATCCTGGTCAGCCAGGGTCTCACCATCACAATCGGTATGGATGTCTCACTGTGGGGTGATTGTCCAAAATAACAAAAAATTAAAAATTACAAACTTCTTGTCATACCTTCACAGCTGCGTCCTGGTAGCAATGATCACATGCCAAGAGGAAACAATCTCAATAGCATGCATCTATGCACCGTGCACCGCAGCTGAGAGAAAACAATTTCTCAAAACCATTCCAACACTCACCCTCCCACCAGATACCATCCTGTTGGGCGACTTTAACTGCTGGGATAACCCCAACATGGACCTATGGCTGAACCCCAGGGGATACCCACTGTTACACATCAAATTCTGCACAATGAAGGCATCCCTTGGCCTACAGGATGTCCCCCCTAGATCACCACTCCTTCCTCACATGACATGGCCCAACATATGCGAGGGAGCATTCATATCAATGAATTGCATTGATCACATCCTCTTTCCGCAAACCCAACGATCAATAATTTACAAATTTACAACAAAAAAGTCAATTTTTCTGACCACCGACTTGTTTTAGCGCAGTTATTGCCAACCTGAACCTATGCACAGGTGTCGCCCTGGAGAAAGTTACACCCAGAAAACATAAAATTACCCAAAATATCTGACTGGGTCAAACATGAGGCCACGAACACAGAATTCACAGCCCCATTCATTTCAGATCCCATTGCAACAAAGGCAAATTTCAAAAAGGAACTAATCAACAAAACCTGGCATATCGCATCACATAAGTACACCGCCAATATAGCTACAATCAGGCGTACCTTGGCGGAACTGGACCACCTCAAGCTTAACACCACAAAGCCAGCTACAGCCCCAACTAGGGGCATAAATGGGAAGAAATATCCACCTGTATAGATGCCCTCTTCTTTAAACACCAGCACAGAATCAAAGTTTCAAGAAAAGGTAAGTTCATAATAGAAGGAGAAACCTGCTCAACATAATTCTTCTTACAATTTCACTCCCACAGCAACCAGCCCGCGTGCACACAGGTCTGCAAAGTTGAGGCACCGTGGCAACTGACCCAACGGAGGTCAAGGCGTAAGTACACCGCTACTACACCAAGCTATACCATGATACTCAACCAGCCCCAAAAAAATCACAAGATCTATACAGACCGCCATAATACAAAGTACATCGCCAAACTACAATATTCTAAATCTAATTACATGGGAGGAGCTTTGGGATACAATCCACGGTGCACCACGTAGGAAATGCCCAGGGCCTGATGGGATACCCTATGAATTTTACAAAAAATATTTTCAACAAATTGCCCCCCTCCTATTGGTGTCTATGAACCAGTGCTTGCTGGAAACACGCCTCTTACCTGATGGCCATGAATCATATGTCATAACCTTATATAAAAAGGGTGACAGATCGGACCTGGCCAACTGGCGTCCAATCGCACTATCTGATACTGTGATAAAAATTTTAACAAAAGTTTTAGCAGCCAGACTAGGCGTAATTGCCTCTGACGTCCTATCACCCAATCAGTTTGGGTTTATACCAGGGCGTTCAATATGGAACAACATACACCCTGTTGCAAACATATGTCAGTCCAAAGCAACTAGAGCCCTAGTCTTCTTAGACCAGGAAAAGGCATATGACCGCGTTAGCTGGTCATACCTAAAGGAATGCCTACACGCTTTCAAACTCCCACCCAGATTCATAAACTGGGTGATGCTCCTCACAGAATCTGCAACCATAGCTGTATGCGGCCCTGGCTTCATAACTAACAAGATCACACCACACAGAGGGCTCAAACAAGGGTACCCCCTCAGCCCATTACTGTATAATTTCAGTTTTTATCCACTCCTCCGCGTAACTGACTCACGCCTCTTGGGCATAGCTGCACAAGGCCAGCCAACAGTCAAGATACTGGCCTTCGCGGATGACTATGTGGCAGGTATAGCTAACAACAATGATGCCTGACAGCTGGAACGCACTCTAGAGGAATACTCCATGGTGAGCAACGCATCGTTCAACAAAAGGAAAACAGAAATATTCTCTTAGGCAAGTACACTAACAACTGGGCTACAACACCAGAACCTCATACCCCCATATGAAGGAAAAACCTAATCATCTTACCCTTTTCATCACCTCCCACCACCACTCTTGTCCGCTACCTTGGGATATGGCTTGAAATAGGGGGATATGCCAATGAGACAATGCAAAGCAACCTACTACAGTGGGTATCCAAACGCGTTGCCTCCCTCAAGGTAAGATCCCTAGTACTAACAGGGCGAGTAGCAGTTGCTAACTCATTCATCCTCCCGATACTATGGTACCCTGCCCACGCAACAGCCTTCTCACCTACCTTTATAACATCAATTCGCGCGCTCAACCAGGGCTAGCTGTGGCCCGGATCCCATCCTCCCATAAAGATGGAAACACTCTTTGGCCCACGCACAAGCGGAGGCATGGGACTAATAGATTTTTAGAGCCACGCCAACCACATCCTGGGTACCTGGATAAAGGAAGTCCTTGCCCCAGACCTCCCGCAACAACACTGGTCCAGGGCAGCGAGAATTAACTTCGCACAGGCGCTCAAATTAACCAACCCACATAGCCCACCCAGACTACTATCATACCTTGCTAAACACCCTACTGCAATGGGACTGCATGGAACCTCCCCTCACTTCAAACATATCCTCCAAACCATCCGCCACATGGGATGGACCGTAGAGAACACAGCACTGTGCAGGGAAGGGGATGACCCAGCCCCACTTTAAATTAAGAAATCCAGAAAACCACCCCCAGAGAGAATGCTTGATATGACCCCAACCATCGCTACTATCAAATACCTAGATGCTTTGGACATCCCTTACGATTTAACCACACAGAAGACAGTGTGGAGAATGACGCACCACCCACTCCTTTAGCCGAGGGTAGGAGCCAACGCCTGGCGCTGTCTGAGAAGGACCTATAGGACGGCGGACCACTCCAATTCCTCCACTCAACCTGCGCAGTATGTGGAGGGGAGGGGCTCCATACATCACCGCCTAGAAACATGCCCCACAACCAAAGCCATATGGCAGGAAGTCGCGCGCCTGCTTTTGATCCAAAACGAGCAAGATTTTTTATATCAAAGAGCCTCCTCGCGCTCCAGATTTAATCACTAATCCCATCTACCCTATGCTCTCTAATGATACCCATTGCAATGTTGACAATCCACACCATTGCCTTAGATTAGTTCAGGGGCATGGTCTCAACCATCCATGGGGTTATCAACAGGTTCCACGTCCACTTACTGGAGCACTTCCAAGCCTGGATCTATGGATATATGAGGCCAAGGCAACAGGCGCTCATAGAATAGTGGTACCCACTCTGGTTCCTCCACACAACCCCTTCCTTCACACCTGCTCCATAGCGGGGGAAACCCCCTCAGAGTAGCGCACCAACCCCCCATACCTGGCAGTCCCGCTGGCAACAGGGGTAACCTAGGTACCCCAGGGTGCCCAATTTTATTTATCTTCATTTTCCACACATACTCGGTAATGCCCACCCCTGGTCAGCTTGCCTCAGTTAAATAAAAAAGGATCTACATGGCGAAGGATGGATGTGGACAACAGGGTGCACTTTACTGCTTGGAAAGCATCCACAAAATGGGGGACCAATGAAGCACTTTTGCACCACTTGCCTTATACAAGGGCGCCGCCACCTAAGACAGGTTTGGTGTGAACTTCTTGGGGAACGTACATGTTCCCAAAAAACTCCTCAATTCCTTGACAGAAGTTGAGGTAAGCCACTCGCAAATTGCTTTCTCCTTATCTGAAGTTATCATGTGTCCTTGGTCAAACACGACGTTGCTCAGAAAGTTGACCTAGGACTTGAAAACTTTACACTTTCTGATCTTTGGCGTAAGGCTGGCTACCTTTAACATCTCCAAATCTTGCCGAAGGTGTACTGCATGTGGCTCATGGTCAGGGGAAAACACTAGAATATCATCCATGTAGGCAACCGCGCATGCCCCAAGAAGGGCCCCCAAAGCTGCATCTATATGGCGTTGAAAGATAGCAGGGGCATTCTTAAGCCCAAAGGGCATGACCCAAAACTGAAAAATCCCTTTTCTGATACAGAATGCGGTTAACCACTCCTGTCCCTTATTAATCTGAATCTGATTGAATGCATTGACCAATTCAGTTTGGAGAAGGCTCTAGCCTTCTCCACATAGCAAGAAATCTGTGAATCTAAAGGGATAAGATGGAGGTCTGATAAAGTAACATTGTTTAGGTTCCCAAAATCTACACAAGGATGTAAAGTTACATAAGCTTTCTCCACAAAGAGAAGTGGGGAGCAAACTGAGGAGGTAAGCTGAAAAGTCGCGCCTTTGGCTAACTGCTCCTTAACCCACACATCTAGTGCTGCTTCCTCCCATACGGTCAAATGGTAAATTGGGGAAGATATGCATACCAGATCAACTGTGAGCTTGAACTCGCAATCAAACTTAGAATGAGCAGCGAATTCGTTGGCTGAAGCTGCATCAAACGAAGATTTCAAACCCTCCAAACTAGAAGGTAAAAGTACCTCCAGTGAGGGTTTCAACAATGAAGCGAGACTGAGGGTGTGGTTTTTTTGGCCAGTGGGGCAAATCGCCCTATAAGTTAGGCTCATACAAAGGAACAATTACTTTACGACCATTCTTTAAAGTTAGAGATAGGGTATTGTCTCTCAAGTTGGTCCTGACGTCAAACTTTCACCAACATTCCACTCCCAAAGTAATGGGGTACAAAAGGTTTTTTATAGCTTAGAAACGGTCCATCAAAAGACACTTGCCCACTTGACAATCCACTGACCCTAGCACCTTCAGGGTGGGGATACCTTGGGAAGCCCCCTAACCATACCACCTGACATGTAACGAAGCTCCAGATAGAAGGCTAGGTCTTGGTCAATGAAATTCTCAGAGGCCTCAGTATCCACCAAGATAGTAGTGCTAACTTTAAATGAATGGGATAAAAGGATAGCAGTTAGCAAAAGATATCCCAAATAATATATATTCATAGCATACAATTCCAACTCTTCACCACCAAACTCTCCATCTGGCATTAAAATGTACCCCTTGTATGTTTTGAATTTATAAAATGGAGAGGATAATTGGCCACACTTACTACTGAGGCCACATATCTCATCATATCTTCTGCACGTTGCATAAACATTTTCATATTGTAAAAGTAGTTCCTTTTCCACCTCCTGAGTGCTGTAGATCAAGGTAGAGGCCAAGTGGGGGTTATCTGAGGTAATTTGATACATGAAAGTGGGTTCCATATCTGAGCCATAATGGAGTATATATGGTTTGGTGGTATATATGGCATTGCCATTATAACATGTTTTTTAGTCGCAAAAGACCCTATTCCCATTACAACAATGGGTTGTCCGACGTTATCCAAGGTCATCACCCCCAGGCTTACCTTTGAGGATACCACTGGCACCATCCAAATGTGGTGCCAAAGAAAAACCTGTTTAATTGAAACAATTTTATTATTTTCAAAGGAAAGTCGGTGAACCTTGACTTATGGACTGCAAAGCGTCCATATCCACCAGGTACAAGCAAGAAGAGTGGGTACTTACCAGTAAATAGTAGCAAAAATAACGCTTTAATTCTCCAACCTTCAGGAAAAAGAGGAAACATTGATGAGCTCCATCACGGCTGTGGCCAACTGCTGGCACACACAATTTTGCACTCTGTAAAAAACCCGCACAGAAATAGTTCATGCACATAAATGAAAGTGGTTGGTCGACTAATGTAAAGAGAGTGTCTATAACTCTCCTAATCCCAGCGCTGTAGTGCATGGTTCATAAGGCCAACGCCAGGGAACTAGTCGTTAATACTAAATTTACTAGATCCCAACAGATGGTGTTTGAGCTAGAATAACTTAGGTCAAGAAAGGTTATCATGAGAGAGTAGCCAAAAGGGGGTCACGCGGTGCTTGGAGTGGTAGTGTATAGGCACCCTAGGCTGGAGGAAACCTGGGTGTTCCAACGGTGCAAGGGCAGATATATTTAAAGTAGTTAAAATTAGAAAGTTAATGTTGCACGAAACCTCCTTGAAGAGGTCCATGCACAGGATCGTCTATGATAACATAATTAAAAATGGTGTACTAGTGAAGGTGTTTATTATGAGTGAATTCGACCAATGGGAGAGAATGGTCTCAAGGGAAAGGATTTAAGGGGATTTGGGAAAACAATCAATTGATGAAAGTGGGTCTAAGCTGAAGTGTACCAATAGGCACATAATTACATCAGGCAATAAACTGTACTTGGTAATTGACTGAAATCGAGTTATTTATTGTATAAGAGGCTGACCCAAGCTGGAAATTTCGAAAACTGAATGGGTTTTGAGACCCCATTCCCCTAGAAACAAATCATTTTTTATTTAACGCAAAGCTGGTTCATTTTAATGCACCTGCTGTTATGCAAGGCCAAAATTCTCTTTCATCCCTAGGACCGACCTAGGTGTATCTCGCCTTCACCCAGCGTTGATCCAAGGTATGCTAAAGTCAGGGAGGCCAGCCAACTTCACCTTCTTGGCCTCTTGACATGCAGCTTTGTACTTGGTATTTGTCCCCATTATGATGTCATTTTCAAGCCATGACAGCACAAGGAGAGTATCAAAGCTGCTTCAGATTTCGTCCAGGCCATGGGCCTCTGTGAGTATAAATTTTATCATGGGATTGCTCAAGTCTCATGGATGGACGCCCTTATTGTTGTGATGAATTGCCTAACAAGTATTCAGAGTTTTCCTCTGTTAGTCAACCATTTCATAAAAGATAGTGGGTCAGGTTTTCTATAATTGTGGGAAACCTGCTGTGCTTGGCTCGCGGGTGCTTTTATCCTTCTTGATTCCACAAAGATTTATATAAAATTAAAAATGTATCACTAATAAAAATTGGATTTTATGACCTTATTATAAGCACAAGGAAAGAAAAGGAAGCGATCCACCTTGACATCTGACCATTCAGTACTTAAAGTATTTTGAGGGTTAAGGGGAATTTAAGGATATGTTAGGAATAGCTTAGCCTAGCCTGAATTAGGAAATATGAGGCAGCCTATCAAAACTAAGGATACACGCTTCATGTTAGTGGAACAATAGAAGAGAAATTATGATTGGCCAAAAACTACCCATGAGGTAACAATTTTATGAACTTCAGCCAATCCCCATTTGAGAAATTTATTTCACCTTGGGGGACCCCCACCAAGCTTGTAAAAGGGGGATCCCTGCGTAGTTGCTTGGAAAGACCTGGTTGTGGCTGGGGAAGTACCTTCTAATGGTCGCCCCAAGGTCGTCACATGGTCAAAGTAATCAAGTGCCTAAATTTTGGTTTCTTGCCCGTAAAGGATTATAAATGATATAACCCCAATTTGCGGGGTTCCACCAAGAATTCACAAGGGTCTTTTGGTTGATTATATCATTTTTATCATTAAAATCACTTTCAGGTTCATCGCAAACACTTAAATGGCTGATGTTAATCCAAGACATTCTTCCTCTGCAGCTAAGAGTTCAAATGTCTGACATCATCCTCTCAATAATGTTGGGGGAGAATAAAGCTAAAGGAAGCGGGTATGTACTCAGTTGATGGTGATTCCTGTAGCTAATGATTTTATGGAATACTCATTACAACTTTTATAGGTGATGGTGAAAGGACCTTCCCAAATGGATCCAAGATTACCACTTCTAGGATTGACGCAGTTATGGTAGTATAATACCATATCAGATACTTGGAATGTAGGTAGGGGGTTCAGATCTCATTTTCCGCCTGCCCTTCTTTAGTCACTGTTTTTGCCAAATTATTCATAGCCTCAGCTTGAAGTTGAATGATGCGCTGAGCCAATCTTCTCATGACCTTCTCAGGTTCCTCAACTCTAGAGGAGAATACATCTTTGACTAAGAGGGCAGGTATTCCTGGTTCCCACCCATACAAGACATAGAAGGGGGACATTTTCAAAATCCGGTGGTAACTAATCTGGTAGGCCATAAGAGCACTGGGTAAGAATTTATCCCAGTAAAGTGGATCAGAAGAAGCCATTTTCCATAGGATGGATACCAAGGTACCATTTGCTCTCTCCACAGTTCCATTGGTAGAGGGATTGTATGGAGCTGAGAAACCTTGTCGGGCTCCCATGGAATTAGTCAAAGTTTTGACTACTCTGGAGGTGAAGTTCTTGCCATTATCGCAGAGTAGTACTTGGGGACAGCCATGTCAAGTGAATATCTATTGATGTAAAAAGGTGTCTGTTGCCTTGGCCATTTGATAAGGAAAAGCCACAGCTTCCACGTATTTAGTGAAATGATCAATAACTAATAGAATAAACTTGTTCCCACTAGTAGTCTGAGGAGGGGGACCTACTACATCCAAACTGATGGTATGGAACGGTTGTTGAAAAGTAGTGGGTTGATATTGATATCCAGTCTTGAGACTAGATTGCTTCTTACACGTAAGGCAAGCTTCCAAGACGTCAACAATAGATTCCATCATTCCATCCCAATAGTACCGATCCTTAATCCACTCATAAGTTTTCTTTGCCCCACCATGACCTAGGTGGAGTGAGCTTTTAGAATAGCAGGTGTTCGTTCTGAGGGCTGAAGGTAAGGCAGCCATTTAGCCCCCACTTGTTTATACAATTTCCATATTTTTACTTTTATGTTATAGGAGTGCCAGGCTAACATCTTCTGACAGGCTCATTCTCATCCTCCCATTCATTAGGGGTCATTAAGAGGAAATTTAACCTCTCCTCCTCACTATTATCTAAGTGAAGGACTGGCAGCCAAGTTATCCCATCAACATTCATGTGACGGTTCCCAGCACGGTGTTCAATCTTCATGTCATAATGCTGGAGCTTTAGAGACCAGAGAGCTAACTGGCCAGTAGGATCCTTCATATTCTGTAACCACTTCAACGAAGCTTGGTCAGTAATTACAGTGAAGGTGGTTTTACATAGGTATGGGCGGTAGTGTTTCACAGCTAAAAAATGGTAAGGCACTCCTTTTCTGTTACACTGTAGTTGCGCTCCGCTTTTAAAAACATTTTACCAAATTAAGATACCTTGATGATCAACACCTTTTTCATCCAATTGGACTAAGTGTCCCCAACAGCGTAGTCTGAGGCATCACTAAACACGATAAACAGTTTATTATAATCTGGGTGCCATAGGATAGGGCGTTGTTGTAGCAGTTGTTTCAACATTAAAAAGCGGCCCTATGTTCTGCACTACACTGAAAAGGAGTGTTCTTGGTCAATAGGTGGACAAGAGGCTCACTAAGCTGGACAAACTTAGGGATGAACTGATGGTAGTATAACATAATCCCTAGAAATACCTGAACATCCCTTAAATTTTTAGGGGGCGGCATTTTTGAGATGGCTTTGACCTTGTCCTTCATGGGTTAAATCCCTTCTTTGGAAATGGAGTGATCAAAGAGATCCAATTTCTTTTGGGAGAAGGTACACTTTGAAGGCTTTAACGTAATATTAGACTTACGTAATTGTTGAAACACCTCCTTCAAGTGATCAAGATGTTCGTTGAATTTTTTGATAACACCGTGATGTCATCAAGATAGAAGATAATACAAGTTAACTTGGGTCCTGCAAGTTGTGATCCATTACACGCTGGAAAGAGGCAGGTGCGTTTCACAACCCTTGGGGTAATCATGTGGGTTGGAATAGACCTTCACTACAAATAAGAGCGCATTTCTCCTGATCTTGAGGAGAAAGGTCCATTTGATAATAACCACTGGCCAGGTCCATGGTGGAGAATAGATTAGAACCAGAGAGTTGGGCCAGGGCGTCATCAATACTAGGGATAGGATAGCTATCCTTCTTCATGAGGTTATTTTCTTTCAGTTGTCCATGACTATCTGATGACCTTCATTTTTCTTTTTGATTAGTAAGAGGGGTGAAGACCAAGGGCTTTGTGAAGGAATGAGTAACCCCGAATCTAATAACTGCTGGAGCTCCGTCCTCATTTGTTGTTTCTCCACCTTTGACTTACGATAAGGTTTGGACCTAATAGGGCGGGCATCACCCACATCAATGGAGTGGCACCAGCCCTTCATGTGGCCATAGTCAGTATCCAATTTGGATAATATGTCACTATATTCGTCTAACAAGATATGGACTTTTTAACTCCTCTGGGGTCAGCTTATCCGAAATATGAACATTGGGCAAGGTACACACCAGGTTGTCCATGGGTAAGCCCAAATCCTCCATAGAGCCAACGGAGTAGATATGTTCAATGTCCTCTGCTGGGAGTAGGAAGTCTCTGCCAATCTCCTAGTTTTTCCGTAGACCATGTCCTTGCTGGTGAGATTTCCCATTAGAATGGTAATCGTACTCTGGTAGTCTAGGTCTAGTATCCCAGGCAATACATAAGGCTCCAAGGGACTAACGCCCTTGATACTTACGAGGTGCAACAAGCAATGGTGTGGGATTTGTAACGTGATTTTAATATTAACCACTCTTTGTTCACCAGGATCAATCAAGATCTCATATGTAGCATAAAACAGTATATCGTCCCTAGCATCCACTGATTCAGGAAATTTTTTTGTGTTACGCCCAGAAGTAAAATTAATCAAAGTTATAGCTAAAAGGGGTATTCTACCAGGCAAGAGTATTCATGCTTGTTGGGTTCTTTATTGGATAAGACTGAAGGGATTTTGTAGTTGAGTAACAAGAGGACCCTTTTTTAAGTTTGATTATTCCCTCGTGCTCAATCATAAATGGAGCGCCGATGAACATATCATATGCGTTATTTTCAAAAGTCACATCAGGGGATGATAGGATAAGCTTTCCAATTTGAATGGTAAGGAAAGAGTATGCCCCAATAGCACAGGTACTGTTGGGGCCTGCAGTTCCGAATTCTTGTGTGTACTCCAAGTTATGCTCTAGCTTTATCTTCTTAATAATCTTAGTGGAGATCACGTTGACTGGGGAGCTAGTGTCCAGGATGGCCATTATTCAGACTTTTTGAATGACCACTATAACCTTAGTGAGGGTTCCTCTAAAGTTAGGTGACAAGGCTAAGACTTCCTTGAGCCTAAAGGTGGAGGTTAGCTTTTGAGCAGTCTCAGGGTATTTATCCAGGATGGATTTCATGGTATGGACCCACTGAATAGGTCGAATCAGGATAGCTATGAAGTGATCACCATCACTGGCAGTGTCAACAACTTTGGGAAACCCTAGAATTTTGGCTGAGGTAAGTTTCCTCAGGAATGGTGGTCTCATCTACTCCTCCAGTGTTCAAATGATCAGGAACCTCTACCTCTGTGGGGGCTCCCAATATATAGTAACCAACGTCATCATAACCCCCCTCAGATTCGTCCCCAAGGGTATTCTCAACAACTGGCAAGGCCTCAATGGAGGTAGGTGAGACGGCCACAGGAGATTGAATATCCTTAGGGTGCGCATTTACCAGCTTAGCTGGATGGAAAGGCACAGCGGCTTTAGTGAGCTTGTGCGGAATTATGGTATTTGCTACATTACTGGTATCTGATTCATAAGAAGGAGTGATAACCTTTTTTAAGACGCACTGATGAAGCAGGTTTTTCAGGGAGGGTAGGCACAGGTGGGCTCACCTCTAACTGTTCAACAGGCGGTAGCTCATCAATGGTGAGAGCTGAAGGATTCACCTCAGCTTCATTTTTTGTGGCAGATAAATGAAATTTGGCCACATCTAACAAAGCCTCTTTGATGTCTTAGATGGTTTTAAAGTGGCGTTTCACTGAGTTGATATGCCCTGCTAGAGAAGGCTGAGACGCTAACCCAGCTAACAGGGTGGCAATAGTATCATCAAAGGTAAGCATGTTTGAGGTTGACAACCTTTGCGAAGTGAGGTTAAATCGTACAAAAAGACAATAGGCGATTTGCCCTCATATATTATAAGGCACATAAAGCCTGTTTTTCCTGATGTAGACTCTGCTTTGATCCGAATTCAGCCAAAAGAGCCTCCTTTACATCTGACCAGGTGTATAAAGGGTTCAGGTTAATTACTATCATCTCTTGCACTAAGCATCTTAAACAAGGAAGGATGTGTTGAACTTTTTGCTTGTCAGTTGCGCCATCCATGGAAGCTTTGTAGACGTTCAAAAAGGTAGCAATGCTCCCTTCACCAGGGATGTGCTTGTCCTTAAGGGGAGCTTGTAAGGGCGCTGCTCAAGCTCCTTAAGGCGGGACAAAGCGCTTGCTAGTTGCTATTAAGAGTGACTATTTCTGGTGTACATGAATCCCCTGTAGTGAGCACATTTTGTGGGAAACCAGCTGTGTTTGGCTCATTAATGCTTTTACGCCGCTGGATTCCACAAAGATTTAATTAAAATTAAAAATGGAGCACTAATAAAAATTAGTTTTTTAAATTTTTATTTTTGAGCGCAGGGAAAGAAAAGGAAGCGATTCCCCTTGACATCTGACTATTCAGTATTTAAAGTAATTTGAGGGTTGAGGTGAATCTGAGGATATGTTTGGAATATCTTAGCCTAGCCTGAATTAGGAAATATGAGGACAGCCTATCAAAACTCAGTATACAAGCTTCAAGTTAGTGGAACAATAGAAGAGGAACTATGATTGGCCAAAATGTACCCATGAGGTAACAATTTTATGAACCTCAGCCAATCCCCATATGAGATTTTTTTCACCTTGGGGGACTCCCACCAAGCCTATAAAAGGGGGTCCCTGATTAGGTGCTTGGAAAGACCTGGTTGTGGCTGAAGGAGTAACTTATAATGGTCACCCCAAGGTCCATCGCGTGGTCAGAGTAATCCAACTGCTCAATTTTTGTTTTATTGCCCGTGCAGGATTTGAAATGGTATACCCCCAATTTGTGAGGTAACACCAAGAATTCACAAGGGTCTTTTGGTCGATTATATCATTTTTATCATTAAAATCGCTTTCAGGTTCATCATAGACTTGTAAATGACCTAAATTTCCCCATTTTGGATGATATAACCCAAGACATTCTTTCTCTGAAGCTGAGATGGCAAATTTCTGACAATGAATGAGGTTTTACAACATGGGGTGCTATAGGAGATTGTTTTGTATCAGGGTCCACAGTACACATCTCAGTTCTGGCTGCATCTGTTAGAAAGTTTTAAGATAAAGTCCTGCTGTTTGTCAGCTTACCATCCCCAGTCAGATAGCCAAACTGAGAGGTTAAATCAGATATTGGAGCACTACTTTAGGTGCTACGTTTTGGGATGGCAGGATGATTGGGTGAGTTGGGTGAAGTTGGCGCAATTTTCATACAACTACAAGCACGCATCTTCAGGGATGACCTTTTTTTTGCAAATCATGGTCAGCACCCGAAGGGTATGGGCCCAGGAACAGAGTCAGAATCCAGTGGCAGGTGAGCTGTCACGTGAGACCTAGGATACCTTGGGGCTCCTCAGAAGAGGAAGACAGATAGACATTGGTCAGAGGGGAGCGTTTTTCAAAAAGAGGCAATTAGATCTTTGTAAATGCTTGGAACTATGCCATACCTGTGAGGAGCTGTAAGTTGGGGCCGGTGCATTGGGCCCATACCAGATAGTGAGGGTAGTGAGCGAGGTGGCGGTTGGGCTGAAGTTGCCATAGGTGTCACAGGCTCATCCATTGTTGCACGTGTCACAGTTTAAACCGTTTTTGGGGCAATCACCTAAGAGGTCCTGTCCTTAGTTGCCAGCTGAAGGGAGCTGAGGAGTACGATGTGGAGGAGATCCTGGACATTAAAGTGGTATGGGGTTGTCAGTTGTTCTTAGTCTGGTGTGTGGGTCATCCAGTTGATGAGGCCACGTTGCAGACGTCCAGAGATTGTTCAGTGCCCTGGGAAGATCTGAAAGTTCTTCTTGTCTAAGGGGTGATGTGACAGTTGAGGTTTTCCCTCAACATCACATAATGATCTTTGATAAGAGAGAACACGCTGATGTGAATGGTGCAGGAGTTGAGGGAGCATTGGTTATGGCTAGGCCCCAGGATGGGGTCAAGGCTGAGTCAGGACGACGGTTGGAACTTGTGTCAGGGTTGGGATCAAACAAGGTGATGTTAAATGGGTGAATTTGGGGTTCAAGTTGGATTTAAGTCAGAACTGCATTGAGTCATGGGTGTGGTGGCTCGGCCAGAAGGGAATTATATTAGGCCTAGAATAGTGTGAGTTTAAAACAGAATATTTCAAAGGACAGAGTGTCAGGAATGATGGAGGAGTCTGAACTAACATTGCAGCAGAGGGCTATGAGAAAAGGGACTGGGAACTGTAGATATTTAGTTCTGTTTCCTATTGACCTGCCTATTATACACAATAAAGCAGCTAGCTTTACGCCTTATTTATCTTTTTATTGATTTTTGAGGTTCAAATTGGTATTTAGACTAACAGTGGCCATGTTTGGCATTCACAAGCAGTAGATGAACTTTACGAGTGAGTTTGGGGGGTTAATGCCACCCTATACACCTTGTCTTGGTGTCAGGGCATGTTTCTCGTGGTAATAATACTCGTAACTTTCCTCCAAAGGGTGTTCATCCACAGCGCCTGTAGCACACGCACTAGAAGTATGGTCTCAGGAACCCTGTCCGCTCTTTGGTCCTTGACTTGAGTCCTAGTTCCTAAATCATTCGTGGCTCATTGGAAGGAGCCAGTGCGTTATACCTATCCTGTACAAATGTTTCCAAATTGTTGAGAGAGCAGCCATGCCCAATGACTCCCAGTATGTGACTTGGTCTGCCCTCCTGACCCTCACACAAGGGAATATGTCAGTCATGAAGTATGCATATGTTTACCACCTTTTAGCCAAGGCGGCAAAAGTTACCTCCTCTAGATCATGTGGAATAATCGCCAAAACCTCTGCCCCAACATCCTCATCGCCATGGCTGTCAATTAATGGGAGCAACCCACAATGAGGAAGTCTCAGTTGCGATCCAGGTAGAGGGGCAACTGGCATTAGCTCAGGTGAAACCCCATCCTGTGTTACAACTTGGTAAAGAATATGAATACTGTGCCAAGTCTGGATCTGAATCCAGCTCCTCGCAGGAGCCCTCTCAAGGATCACCCCAAGGCTCTGCCATTGAGGTGACCCCCTCCAAAACCCGCAGAGAAGGCACTCCTAATCCTGCCTACAACTTCTGCCTGACCTCATGAGTGTCACCACTATTGATAAATGAAATACCTTGTATTATCTCTATACTCCATTTTTGTTACAGATTAAGAAAACAAGGTAAGGGGTGAAGACAAACTCTGGGCGCTGGTAAACACAAGGGAAGAGTAAAATTGTAGACGTTAGGTTGGCGCAAAGAATGAAGCTAGAGATGTAATGGAAGAGAAACTTTACACTAGCTGACACCTCCAAATCAGTAGAATGTTGGGAAGTCAATCCCTATGTGCTTCTTCAGCAGGGGCCTCACAATTTACAAGAAGAATTTAGCAAAATCAGAACCTGCCTCCCCATAATCCTGGGCATGCGGTGGTGGAACAATTACTCCCCTCAGTTTAAACTGGATGAGCGCCTGGTCATGCTGCACCCAAAGGACTAGCATCTGGTAGCACTATATTTCTTCACCACTAGCAGAGGGAATAGGGGGTAAATGCTGAGCTTGTGAGGAACCAGTGATGGAAACCCCAGAAGAGTTTAAAACATACGTCCACCTGTTCCAGAAAAACAACGCTACCTCAACCTCCCCAAAGGGCCTTTCCTTTACAATCAAGTTCAAAAATGACACAGAATTCTCTAGGGTTGCCCTACCTACCCCTTGAATCTAAATGCGAATTTGGCCCCAGAAGCATATGTTAAAGAAATACTAAAATCGTGGGATGATTGTACCCTCTAAGTCTCCTGTGGTGTCACCCATACTATTGGTTCCCAAATTATGTTGTGAGCTCTAAACATATGTAGATTACCAGTGGTTGAATTCAATATCTGAGTCTAACCCATATCCCATTCCATTGATGAAGCCCATCTATCAGATAATTTTGGAGTCTGATCTTCATCAAGATGGAACTGGTCGACACGTTCCACCAAGTTCCTGTGATTCCAAAGCAACAACAGTACACGGCTTTTAAGTGCCACTTAGGAGAGTTTAAATACAAGGCTGCGCCCTTTGATCCCAAGAGTCCTCGCAATATTCCAGTGCACCATTGACAATGCCTTGAGCAACTTGATTGAGAAATGTTGTATAGCATAAATGGACAATATTCTCATATTTTCCAAGACTAAAGAGGAGCACAGGGGCGACGTGCTGAGCACGATAGAGGCCCTTGGCAGAGCGAACTTCTGTTAAAGCCATCAAAAAGTGAGTCTACAGGTACTCTGCCTCTTTCTTGGGGAACATAGTCTTCCACAAAGGGACAGTCATATGTACTGACAAGTTGAAGGCGATGAGAGAATAGTAAGCTCATACAGATAGAACCAACGTCAGAAGTTTCCTATCGAATTTCCTGTGACGTTTTTGTTAAAAACCTCTCCTAAACTGCTGCACTCTTGGCCCATCAGACAGGGAGGTGCTGTTCAGAGTGGGAAGATGAGAAGGAGAAAATTTTTAAGCCATCAAGAAGATAATGATTGCACCTGTACTTGCCTACCCTAAAGCTGACCAGCCTTTATAGTGGAGACCAACGCCTCAAACTTCATGATTGAGCAGCCTTGCTAAAAAAGGGGGAAGACAGGGTAGGCTATTCTGTAAGCTATTTTAGTAGGAAATTGCTGCCCAATAAGATGTACTACCACATATACGATAAAGAGCTCATGGCTATTGGTTAAGGTCTGGAGGAATGGCAGCATAACTTGCTGTACGCCTAACACCCAGTTACAATCAGAACAGAATAACGCGCCCTTGAGTTCTACAAGAGCCTGAAATCCATGAAATAGTGTCAGTCCCAGTGGTATATAGAACTGGCGCAGTATGATTTTGAGATTTTGTATAAGCTGGGGGAGAGCAACCTCATCTTGATTCTCTAAGCAGAGACCTGATATTAGTATTCTCAAAGAAGGAGCTAGATGTCTTTAATATAGCAACTATGTGTTGGCATTTTATTGCTGATGTAAACCTCCTATAGGTATGAAATTAGTATTTATAATTAGTCAGGGGTGATTGCTGATTAATCTTCTAGTTTTATATTATTTATAATAGTTATCTGTTTGTGCTCCCCATTTGGTTGGAATGAGATACTAAATTGTCAGGGATAATCCAATCATTTACTATTTGGGGTTTACCAGCGACTTAAGCTGAGGATAATCATATTGCCAGCTTTGAATGCTGAGGGTTCCAATTAAAGCGAGTGACAATGATTCTGCTGCTTAAGATTCTGGACACTGGCAACTGATGCCAATGATATTTAAAGCTATTTATAATAATAATTTATATACGATTAACTGGCAGCTGATGCTGAGGAAGATTTTTACTAATACTCAGTACACGTTTGAAATGAATTTTTAGGGAATGGCTGCCAGTGGAACGCTGATGTAAGGATGGTTTTCCAGCAATAAATGACAATAATTGTTTATAGGCGGGCATTAGATTGCAAAAAAGTCGCCTAAGTTTATAAACCTTAATTCTCCTCTTAATAAAGACATTTCTCTCGCCTACTTTTATGATTGGACTGCATTACTGTGTCTGTAAGGGTAAACTGAAAATCCCAAGGTTAGGTGCTGGGTGAGTGAACCTAGGGGTGTTTGTTGATACCACCCCAATACCTGGATCTACAATGAATCCCTGCGGGAACCTGGTCAACTGGCCACCATAATGAGGAACTATTGGGGATTAACCCTGAGGTAGAAGATATTAAATTGGGTGATAGGGGTTTTTGTGTGCCTCCTGAAGGGCTGATTTTGCCAAGGTGAAGTTGTTGGTCTGCTGGGTGGTGGGTTTCCCTGAGGACATGTAAGGAAAGGTAGCCTATGAAGGTGAAACATCAAGGGTCAGCAGTCAGCATACTGTTGGCCTGGCACACTAATGGAGTTCCCAATGTAGCAGATGTAAAATGCACAGCATTTTGTGCTCAGTACATGGTGCTCTGTTAGTGCATTGCTCAAGTAGTTAGAAGCATGGTCAAGATGGGGTGAAAGCCGCTGGTGTGGTTTCTGGTGCTTTTGGATGCAGGGAGGTTGCCCCTAAACCTCTGTCCAATCACGCTGATGAGGTATTAAACCACAAAAAATGTTTAACCATTCTTGAGGAATATCATCTGGTTAAGTGGAGGGATGTGTTGTGATTTTAACCAGATGTATTTCTCCCATAGTTACAAAATTAGAGTTTTAATTAGTCAAGGGTGTTTTTAATTAATCACTTAGTTTTGATATTGCTTAAAAAAAGTTACTGATTTGTGATCCCCATTTGGTTGGGTTGAGCTATCTTAAAGTGTCAAGGATAATCCCAATATAATTAATGCTTCACAATTTGAAACTGGTGACTGGGGCCATGGATGTCAAAATATTATGAATTAATAAACAATGGAGTGAGATTTTGACATTGACATGTTCTGAATTACTGGCAACTGAATGTCAAGGATAATCTAATTATATACTATTTGGGATTTACCAGTGACTTAAGCTGAGGATAATCATATTGTTAGTTTTGAATACTGAGGGTTCCAATAAAGAGTGAGAAACAATAATTCTGCCACCTAGGATTCTGGATACTGTGACTGATGCCAAGTCAATTTGAAGCTAAACTTATAATAAAGATTTTTATAAAATTAATTGAAGACTGATGCCAAGGATGAATCAAACTAATATTCTGCATCTGGTTGGGTGTGTTGTGAGGGGATGGGTTTTAGCAGAACGCTAATGATAAGGATGGTTTGCCAGCAATAAATGACAATGAATGTTTATAGGCGGGCCTTAGATTTCAAAAAATTCGCCTAAGTTTTTATACCTTCAATTCCCTCTTAATAAAAGAAATTTTTCTCGCCTACCTTTAATGATTGGACCTTATTTCCACGTCTGTAAGGCGGGCTGAAGATCCTTAAGGTTAATCTCTGGATGAGTGCACCTAGGGGTGGTTGTCAATACCAACTCCAATACCTGGATCTACAAGAAAGCCCCACGGGAACCTGTCTGACCAGTCATCATAATGAGGAACTGATGGGGATTACCCCTATGGGAGAGCTCATTAAATTGGGTGTTAGGGATCGTTGTGTGCCCCCTGAAAGGTAAATCGTTCAAAGGTGAATTTGTTGATCTGCTGGGTTGGTGGTTTGCTCTGCGGAATTGTAGTTAAAGGTAGCCTATGAAGGTGAAACAGCAAGGGCCAGCATCATTGTACTGTTTTTTAGCTTAGTAGTGCCCAACACAAAAAGGGTGAGCCGCCACTCATTTTTATTTGCAAATGGGACAAACAAAAGGATTATTAGAAATAAGTAAATTTATAATATAGCACCTCAGCTAGCAGCCTAGGAAGCCATATCAGAAGGTGAGGATGCTTTGAGAAAACTCTTTTCCAGTGCCCGCTTTAGCTGTGATGGTCAAAGCACTGCCTGACCACCACATAGCCCCAACCCCCCTAAGGTGGGGATTGGGGCTCTTAGTAACATAGATAATGATAATAAAAGCGTAAAGTTTAAGGGCAACAACCCTCATAAATGGCATTCTGACGAATCAGATGCTGACAAATTGACTAAACCTTGGAGCAGAGATGGCAAGGGTCAACGTAGATGGTTACCAGGCAAATCAAAGGCTTCCAACCTGAAGTCCAATGTATGAAATAATGACAATGACAATGGCAAAGGGCAGCCCAGCGAAGCAGGGGCTGCCAAGCTTAATTATGCCAAAAGCAGAAGCGTTGAGAACCATGACAAAGGGCAGCCTTGCGAATCAGAGGCTTCCAAGCCAAATTATACCCAAAATGGATACTTTGAGAACCACAGTATTGGGCAGTTCAGTGAATCATGGACTACCAAGATGAATCCGCCGCTAGATGAGAATATTGAGAGCCACGGTGAAGGGCAGCCCAGCGAATCAGGGGCTTCTGAGCCAAATTATACCAAAAATTGAAACATTTGCAATAAGGTCAACATGAGAATGCTGAGATCTGATTTTCTCTGAAAAACGAAATTATATGCAGGAAAGTTTCCATAACGCCTAGGGTACTCAACGAACGGTCTAGAATGGGCCTAGACAGGAATATCGGAGGCTGAGATTCTTGAAAAGAGGCCCGCAGATAGCCCGCCAGTCACAGACTCCACAGGAACAAATTCGCCCATATCCCCCACTTCCTAGTATAAAAACAACCAGGCGAAGGTGTTTAGGACAACTTCGTCTTCTCATATATACAATAAAAACCCCAAAAATCAGAAATAATTTATATATTTTAAATCATTTACTTGGATGATGGAGGAAAACCCAGGATTATGAGTGAAAAATGGGACATAACACGGACTTTGACAGAGCAGTCGCCTCTCTGTATGCTCTCTCTGGTGGACAGACTGTTCTTTTCAGTGTGAGAATTGTCCTTACCATATTCCAAGAATACCTCAATCGCTCATCAAGCTAAGGAACCAAGGACCTAACCACAGCAGCACTCTCATGTTTGTGGGCCCTCGCTTGGGCCCTCTTGCCCAACGGTTTTGTGGCAATGAGGAAGGACCCCATTTGTCACATTAGACGAAGTTCTTTTAATATCATCTCCCTTTTATGGGATGGGGTGGGGAAACAATACAAGGGAGCCCTACCTGCTTGGTATGAACACACAACCACTCTCATAATGGTTATCTTTTCCATCCTGTCCCTACTGAGGGAAGCTGCTCACCTCCTCCCAGACCGAGGGAATTCCGTTGCTTATGTCCAACACGTTGATGCCACATCCAAGTTTAGACAAGCACTGGCCCTGGATGAGTTGAGTGTAATGCACGGAACCTTCTCTCACTTTAGATTGCAGGTTCGCCTCACAGTGGCCACTGGGGGTACAATGGCCGAATCCCTCCAGATCGCCCAGGTGATAGCAAACCTACCGAAGAACCTGTCCATCTGGCTCACCGAGCTCTTTGAAACAAAGCTAGCTCTTCCAGCCTCTCTGGAGGACTGCCTCCACTTGGTTGAAGGAGCTGCCACCCCAAATGACTCTCAAGATGCCACCTGGTCAGCACCCTTGGCCCACATCCAGGGAGAATGGCCAAAAAGGAGTACTCTTGGCTGTTCCAGCCCCTAGCCAAAGCCACAAAAGTGTCACCTTCCCAGCTTGAATGGATGTTTAGACAGAACCTTCGCCCAGACATCCTCACAGCTGTGGCCGCTACCCGCCTGGGGGCAACCTTGAAGGAAGAGGTCACTGTTGCCTTTCAGATAGAAAACCAGCTAGCCTTGGCCCAAGCCAGGACCCCTGTACCTGGGAACCACGGTAAATTCCACGGATGATGCGCGGAGTCAGAGCCCATCTCAAACGATGTGGGGCAACAATAGCAGGGGGGCTCTGGCTAAACTGCCCCACGCTCTGCAGCTCCTGCACCCACAACTCCAAGCGGCTCAGATGGCCCCAACTACAACCTTCGCCCAACCCCAGCTCGCATTTCTTCTTTCAATAAAGGAAATGGTTCCTCCTACCTGTTTATTTCGTTTACTTTGAAGCGAAAGAAGAAAGGGAAATGGGTTAAGCTAGAAAAACTATGGGCGCTAGTGGACACTGGAGCTGAAGAAAACTACCTGGACCAGGAGTTAGACAAGAAATTGAAAGTACAAATGCAAGAAAAGGTTACCATGACTCTTGCAGACACCTCCAAGTCAATGGAATGCTGGGGGATTGAGCTCAGGATCAAGCTTCAACAGGGACTCCATTACTTCTGGGAAAACTTTTGCGCTATCCAGAATCTGCCCCACCCTTCGTTCTGGGCATGAGATGGTGGCACAAGTACTCCCCACATTTTGATCTGGAGGAAGGCCAGGTGATGCTTCACCCCAAGGATCAAGAGCCTATAATGTTAGAATTCTTTATCTCAGGCAGGAGCAGGCCTGGCGTGAACTCTGTGCACCTAGGGATGGAGAGGGAAAAGATACCAGAGGAATTCAAAGACTACAAACACCTGTTCCAGAGGAGCGTCGCCGCCACCTGCGCTCCACAGGGCCCCTTTGCATTCTCGTTCAAGTTCAAAGGGGATGCTGAGCTCCCAAAAGGAAGCCTAGTGTACCCGCTGAACCCCAAAGCGAGGGAAGCCCTAGACCAGTACATGAAGGATATGTTGGAGCAAGGGATGATTGTGCCTTCGAAATCTCCAGTGGTGTCTCCCATCCTCCTGGTCTCTAAGGCCTTTGGTGAGCTCTGCCTCTGTGTTGACTACCACCGTCTGAACGCCATAACTGAAATGGACCCCTATCCCATTCCTCTAATGGTGAGCATCTCCCAGATGATCACTGGAAGTCAGGTGCTCTTAAAGTTGGACCTGGTTGACGCCTTCAACCAAGTGCCAGTTGAACCTAAGCACCAACAGTACACGGCTTTCAAGTGCCACCTAGTGGTATATGAGTACAAGGTCATGCCGTTCGGACTTAAGAACGCCACAGCCGTTTTCCAAAAGACCATTGACCATGCCCTTGGCGACTTGATTGGGAAATGCTGTGTCACGTACATGGATGACATCTTGGTGTTCTCCAAGTCTCGCAAAATGTACATGGAGGACGTCAAGAAAGTCTTCAGGGCACTGGACAAGGCTAACCTGCAACTGAAGCCCTCCAAATGTGAGTTCTACAAGGGCTCAGTATCTTTTCTAGGCAACGTTGTATTTGAGAAGGGAACAGCCATCTTCCCAGACAAGCTGACAGCAGTGAAGGAGTGGGCAGCGCCAACGGATAAGACAGGTGTGCGCAGTTTCTTAGGGGTGGTGAATTTCCTGAGGAGATTCACCAAGGACCTCTCAGAAACAGCCGCCCCGCTTATCCGGTTGAATGGGCAAGTCCCTTTTTAATGGGGAGAGGAGAAAGAGATGGCGTTCTAGGCCATCAAGGAGGCCCTTCTCACTGCGCCAGTCCTAGTGCACCCGGACGCCAATTGTCCATTCATTGTGGAGACAGATGCATCGAATTTCGCCATTGGGGCGGTCCTCTTGCAGATAGGGGAGGATGGTTTGGAGCACCAGGTATGCTACTTCAGTAGGAAGATGCTATTGGCGGAAAAAAACTACAACGTCTATGACAAGGAACTCCTGGCGATTGTCACGGCACTGGATGAGTGGCAGCATCATCTGTTGTACGCGCGCCACCCATTCACGATCTGGACTGACCACAGGGCCTTGGAGTTCCATAAGAGCCCCCATAGGATGAACAGAGACAAGCCCACTGGCACCTAGAGCTGTCTCAATATGACTTTAAAATAGAATAAAAGCCCAGGGAGAGCAACTTACTTCCAGACCTACTTAGCTAGGAATCAAAAATGACCTTCACAAAGGAGGAGCTGGACGAGTTCAACATGGCCACAATGCTCCCTCCCCAGGTGTTTGCATAAATACAAGAAGAACTCGCTGACTTAACAGAGAGAATCTGGACAGCCAAACAACGCACCAAATTTAGGGGATAAGTTCAGGAGAGAGATAGAGGGAGGGGACCCCAGCGAAGGCTACAAAAATTACAGGAAGGAGGGGGGCCTCATCCTGCACCACGACTGCCTATGGGTCCTGATGTTCAAGCTTGAAACCAAAGTAATGGAGTTATGTCATGACCACCCCTTTGGTGGGACACCCTGGTGTGGGGAAAACAATCGAGCTGATACTCTGGAACTACTCCTGGCCAGGCCTAGTGGGAACTGTAAGAGGGTATACTGCGCGCTACCTTACCTGTGCCTGACCAAAGCCATCTCAAAGTAAACCCGCAGGGAAGTTAAACCCACTGCAGATCGCACATATGCCGTGTACCTCTCTTAGCATGGATTTCATCACTGGGCTCCCAAAATCGTAGGGCTATGATGCAGTCATGGTGGTAGTGGACCAACTAACGAAATATGTAGAGTTCTTCCCATGCACCTCCAAGGTCACGGTGAAGGACATAGCTGAAATCTTTGTGAGGGAGGTCTTTGCCCAACACGGACTCATGGATGAGATCATCTCAGACAGGGGCCCGCAGTTCATCTCTAGGTTCTTGGATCACCTCCTGGAAAATCTTAAGATTAAACCACGCTGTTCCTCCACTTACCACCCCCAATCGATGGCCAGATGGAGAGGGTCAATCAGACCCTTGAACAGTACCTATGGTGCTACCTCACCACGCAACAAGATCATTGGATCAAGTGGCTGAGAATTGCACAGTTTGCATACAACAACCTGGCACACTCATCAACCGGAATGTCACCCTTTTTTCACAAATCATGGGTATCACCCATGAACAATGGAGGAACATGCTGGGGGAACAAACCCTGAGGCAGATGATTTAGTGACTGGAATGAAGGAAAATCTTAAGACATTGAGAGCCAACCTAAAGAAGGCGGCGGAGGCTCAGAAGAGAAAGGTGGATGCGCATCGCTCCGAGGCTCCACCCCTCAAAGATGGAGATTATTTCCTGATAAATGCAAAACACTACACACCCCCGGGACAGTGTAGGAAGTTCATACCTGTCAACATAGGACCCTACAAGGTCCTTCAACAGGTGAATAAGGTGGCGTACAAACTAGAATTCCCAGAAGGATTGCGTACACACCCATTTTTGCACGTTTTGCAGCTCAAGAAATATGAAGGCTCCATACCAGCAAAGCTGGAGCTGGTCCAGTTGGACAACCCAGGGGAGGCGGAGTATAAGGTGGAGGAGATTCTGGATACCAATATCGCTCGAAAAATGTGATTACACTTGGTAAAATGGGTTGGCTACCCAATAGAAAAATCCTCCTGGAAAACAGCCACCAATTGCACCAACTGCCCCCAGAAGATGGAGGAATACTGGGGGTGCAGGGGGCTCTCCTCTGAGGGGGTGATGTGATGGTCAAGGCACTGCCTGGCCACCACATAGCCCCAACCCCCCTAAGGCAGGGATCAGGGCTCTTAGTAAAGTAGGTAATCATTATAAAAGCGTCATGTTCAAGGGCAACGACCCTCATAAATGGCATTCTGACAAATCAGATGCTGACAAATTGACTAAACCTTGGAGCAGAGGTGGCAAGGGTTGACGTAAATAATGACTTGCCAATCAAAGGCTGTCTACAAAGTCCAATGAACAAAATAATGACAATGACAATGACAAAGGGCAGCCCAGAAAATCAGGGGCTGCCAAGCCAAATTATGCCAAAAGTGGTAGCATTGAGAACCATGGCATTGGGCAGCTTAGCGAATCAGGAGCTGCCAAGCTGAATCCACCGGTAGAGGAGAATATCAAGAGCCATGGCAAAGGGCAGCCCAGTGAATCAGAGGCTGCAGAGCTGAATTATATCAAAAATGGAAACTTTTGTGATAAGGTTGACATGAAAATGCCAAGCTCTGATTTATCCCCAATGAATAAAATTATATGCGGAAAAGTTTCCATAATGCCTAGGGTACTCAATAAATGGTCTAGAACGGGCTTAGATGGGAATATCAGAGGCTGAGATTCTCAAAATAGGCCTAAGGATAGCCCACCATCTGCGGACTTCATGGGAACAAATTCCCCCATATCCCCCACTTCCTATTATAAAAACAACCAGGCGAAGGTGTTTAGTACAACTTCATCTTCTCAAATATACAATAAAACCCCAAAAAATTAGAAATAACATTTTTAATTTTAAAATCATTTATTCAGATTTTGGAGGAAAACCCAGGATTTTGAGTGAAATATGGACCATTCCGCGGACTTTAACAGAGTAGTCGCCTCTCTGTATGCTCTCTCTGGTGGACAGACTGTTCTCCTCAGTGTGAGAATTGTCCTTACCATATTCCAAGGATACCTCAATCGCTCATCAAGCCAACGAATCAAGGACCTAACCACAGCAGCACTCTCATGTTTGTGGGACCTCACTTGGGCCCTCTTGCCCAACTGTTTTGTGGCAATGTGGAAGGACCACTTTCGTTACATTAGCTGGCAGACCATGGCGGACAACATTGGGGTAGGAGCATCAGTGACATGAGGCATAAGGAGGTATAATTGGGGGTTTTCTTCGTTTGATGAGGCTGGCAGTGTCCATTGCCTCAACGCATTAAGCATGTAAATGCTCAGCGAAAGTGATGAGAGCAGGCACACAAGCGAATGACTTGATGCGCCAGAGGGTTTTAGGATAATTGGGGTCAAAAAGAGAAGTTTTTTCTGCATTGATGCAAGCGTGACTTGCACCAAAAGCAAGCTACTTAATTTTGTACTTTATATTTTCCTCAAAATCATAGGGAAAATTGGGGATAGGAATACCCTCAACAAGGGACTCCATCGCCCCATGAAGATGCTGGCGAAGTAAGGTGTTGGCAGGGGCAGCTGCAGCCTCAACTGCCACAGTCACATACTGTTGGCCTAGCAAACTAATGGATTTCCCAATGTAGCAGATATAAAATTCGCAACACTAGTGTTGCCTTCAAACGTGTTTGCCACCATCTGAAATGCCACTTACAAAATTGAAGGACAAACTTTAGGCTGTTCAACTAAGGTTGTAGTATGAGGCTACACTCCAGAAAATTCCTAGAGGAGAAGATCAAGAACAAACATCACAAAAAATGCTGGAAAGAGAAGGGCCTCATTCTCCACATAGGGTGCCATTGGCTTCCAAGCCATGAGCTTCAGGATGAGGTGATAAGTGCATTCCACGACCACCCCTTGATGGGCACACAGGGAGTTAAAAAACTATAGAGCTCCTGTTCTAAAGCTATTTATGGTTGAGGATGACTAGTTTAGTGAGTAAGTACATCTTGGAATGTGTACCCTGCAGCTAATCTGAAACGCAAAAAGCAGAAGCCCGTAGTGAAACTGAAGCCCATTGTCAGGAATTTGCCCTCCTGGATTCAAAATAAGAATGTTTTGGGTCAAAATCAGCCAAAAGGAGAACATCGGACATTTACAAGTCCTTGATGATAATGAGGACAGATTGAATATAAATTCTTTTTTATCAGCCAAAAGACCTTGGCCAATTCTCAATAGAACCTAGTGAATTGATGCAACACTATCACAACTATTAACCAGGCAAATAGTGCAAGTCAGGAAGTCAAATTTCCCCAACTCTGCGAGTAAATCTTAGGAGTCCATTGAAGGTAATTCTCCCAGTCGTAACTAGTTCAAAACCAGCACCAAAGCGGGGACCACCCCCTTTTATAGGCTTGGCGTGGGTCCTTCAGGGTGCAATAAATTTTTCTAAAGGGGATTGGCTGAAATTTACTAAATCATTACCCCATGGGTACATATTTCCAAAGATTAACTCCCCATCAGTTGTTCATCTATAGTGAAGCGTTTTTTCCAAGCCTTGATAGGCTAAAATCCCATATTACTAACTCAAAAATTTTTGAGCCATCCAAACATCAAGCCTCAACATTTTAAATAATTTTATCAATTTATTAAGTTAATTCTCTCTTTTACCCCCATGCGGCACCCAATAAACTACTATAAAAATTAACCCTTTTTAATTTTCTTTGTTTCAATTATTTTCATATATGTTCTGAGTAAAGCTTCTCACATTTATTGTTGGGTTTCGAGTTAAAAAGCATCAGCGAGCCTCCTTTCAATCCAAAAATTCAACACCCACAAAATTGTGGAGATTCCATGGTACTCACTAATTATGGACTCATAATATAGCTTCTGAGATCTAAAGGTTATTATGCTGTTGTGTTGGTGGACATACTGGCTAAGTACTCCAGTTTTCTTTACATGTACTTCTAAGATCACGTTAAAGGGCACAGCAGAGATTATGTGAATGAGGTGTTCTCTCAACATGGCCTCCATGAGGAGATAGTGTCAGATAGAGGACCACAATTCATATTTCTTTTGGCAACACCTACTGTATAAGCTTCAGATCAAATCATGCAGATCTTCAGCTAACCACCCACAATCTGATGGTTAAACTGAGTGAGTTAATTAAGTCCTTGAGCAATATCTGCGCTGCTACATGACCACCTGACAAGGACGCTGGAATGACTGGCTGAAATTAGACCAATTAGCTTAAAATAATTTTGTGCACTTGTCAATGGTGTTGGGATTTTTGCCCATATTCCTAGCCTGCTAGATTACCTGGTGTCGTGAGGGGAAAATTCCCTTAGGTGAAGTGAATTGGAAATTGGTTGGCCCAAGTTTTGGAGTAACTACGTTCAGGGGATTTTGGGATATTCACCTGGTCGTATCCATCAGGGGATCAATCTGGATGAATACCTAATATCTTATTGGGTGGAGTGGCTGACAAAGTAGGGGCATATGATAGTGATTAACTATTGGGTGTACTGATTAGGATTAATGGGTTTCATCATCGACTGATTGGGAATAAATACTGAGTTGTGAGGCAAATGATGCCGCCTGCAACTAGCAAATAGATTGGTTGGTGAATTGACCTGCCATAATTGATAAATAAGTCCCATTACCTAAGCAGGTCGCTAGCCAATTATGGTTGGTTCCTTTGGAATGAGAGAAAAGCGTTAGGGACACATTTTCTGACTCTTTCCATTTGAGGTCTTGAAGATTTCCAATGACAGAATCCTAGCCAGGATGGGGAAGACCATCGCTGCTGAGATGAGGAAGAATGATTATATGGCAACAGCTGCTATTTCATCAAAGAGGTGTCAACCAAGGGTTAGATGGCCAAATCCCCTACTATATAATTCCCTAGATTTCACTATAATAGACAGCATTTAGGAAAACAGTATTATTATTAATATTATCAATTTGGTGTATAGTTAGACTATCAGCATCCAATGTGACGTTCCAACTCAAGGATATTATTGCAGAAGGCAATAATTGGAAGACTCAACTTTTCTTTCTCGTTGCAAACACTTTTGTAACCCATTCAATTCAAGACTAAATCCAGTTTGATAATCTCATAGAGGGGATTAGTCTGCGCCCATGTCTGGGAGCAGTTGGGCAAGCAAAGCAAGAGGAGCAATTGAAGGCCTGCAGCCTCTAACGTTCAAAAAACGCCCCGGAGAATCCAGCAGAATAGAAAAAAATTTAAAAAAACTGGCAGTCACAATTTCCCCAGAGATACTCACATGGCAAGCACGATGCAACCAGTACATCAATACGCCACATTCCCAGCCACTTTTGTCGGTGGAATTCGGAGTCCGTGTGTATCTGGACATCCAAAAAATGGCCCTATGGGAAAAATTTTGTGAAGATGTACACAAAATTTTCCCAACCGCGGTGTACATTGTACCTCACTCCATGTCGCATGGTTGGCTGGACCTAGGTTTTGAGAGCAAAAAAGCAACAGACGAGGCTGCAGCAGTGCGCGTAGTGGTCAACCTCCCCGAAGGGCAATGGGTCATCGAAACTAAATGCACCAGATGGACAAAATCGAACCAAATTTTCCTCACATTTGACTTTTTGCCTACTATGGTAAAATGTGACATTTTGGAGCAACACCTGAAAGATGGTCTCACCATATATGGTGAAATACAAATCTTTCAAAATGCAATGTTTCACGCTGATGCCACACCTGTGCACTGGCAAAGCCATCGCAGTTCTGACCCCATCTGAGGAGATTGCGAAGGACCTAACCCAGATCCCGCACTCCACCTTTATTGATATTGCAGGGCACACCACCCACCCATTCCAGGTAACCGTGGACAGCGCGCCCCCCATTTGCACCCACTGTGACGCGTTTGGCCATAAGGCACACGCGTGCCCCATTAAAGAGGGCGTTACATTCCAAGAGCACCCCTCGGCAGCCATGGCCAGCGGAGAGGCGCACTATGAACCAACCGCAAGCACCAAAGAGGCCTTCCCGTGGGGAGCACAAGGCTGCTACCTATTGGTAAAGCCCATCTCCCTGCAGGAGCGGAAGAAGGCCAAGCAGGCCTATAGGACTGCAGCCAAGGAAGTGGCCAAGGTCACCACCACCATCCCACACTCACAACGCCAGGAGGACATGGAGACCTTTGCGGCGGAAGCAACTTGGGAATCCATCACCCAATCAGATTGGGAGGCCCAAGCTGAATGGGCCACTCAATCCGAGGATCCGATGGGAGATTCAATCTCACCCAATTGCTGCACCCAAGCCCCAGTTGAAACTGACTTGGGACCTATCCCAACCAAAAAAAAATTTTTTTGCCCCACTCGACGGTGCACCGAACTTATCCGCACCGCAAAAAATTCGTCCGACGTCGGGAAAACAAAAAGTGAAGGCCAAAGCCAATGTGACTCTTTCCACAAAAGTTAACAAAAACCCTGATAGCGTTGCTGCTAATACCTGCGCTGCTGTGAAAGCCCGTGGGGACCTGGAAGAGGCTGGTGGGCCAGGGGGCCCACCCCCTCGCACCTAAGGTGCAAGGGGAAACCTTCACTCTAGGGACACTGAATATCGCCGGACTCAAGGCCTCCCCATCCCGGGCTAGGAAACTGAGTTTTTTACAAAATAATTTACCCATGGATATCCTGGCCATCCAGGAAACCCACTGTCCACAAGGTTCCGAGGATGCTTGGAAAACAATGCTCCTACCATCCCTATCCTTTTGGTCGAAGCACTGTGGGGTGCTAATTCAGAAAAACAATTTTTTCAAATTTACATCTTCAGAAACATTCCTAAATGACCGAGTGCTCGTTGTCACCTTCTCATAGGCTGATATTACACACACAATTGTCAACATTTACACCCCAAACGGTGCACAAGAGCGTCAGGAATTTTTCTCATTGGTCAAATCCCTCCTGCTACCCCCAATTCTTTCCTAATCATGACATGAACTGTTGGCTAACCTCACCAACGGACTGGTGGCTGCCCTCACCCCACGCCCCACAGGGTCACATAGAACTACACATTCTAAAAGCCACCCTTGGGTTAATGGATGTGCTGCCATGACATGCCCCACTGCTTGAAAACATGACGTGTCCCCACATCCACAATGGCCAATTAAGGTCCATGACCCGCATAGACCTTATTCTAGCACCGGCGAAATTCCAACCCCATATCTCCCACTTTAAAAACAACAAAAATGGAATTCTCTGCTTACCAACTGGTCTCGATAACATACCACTTACCCGTCACAGTTGCAAAGGCCCCACATTGGTGCAAAATCTGCCCCCCAGAGCTTGCGTCGCCAGGATTTTCCACGTGGGTAGAAGAGGCAACTTTGGCAAAATCAATTGTTGCAACGTTTTGCACGGACCCCATTTCCACATGGGCAACTTTCAAAAAAGACACCATCCGCCACTATTGCCATCTCTCATCCAGACGCTCATGAGCCACATTGGCGGTTATATTGCGCGCGCTGGCGGAATTGGCCCACTTGGAGTCCAACATTCCAGCCTCAGGATATAGCCCTGCATGGGGCCAGAAGTGGGCGGAGGCAGCAGCACACCTCAACGCACTTGAAAGGCAACACAAACATCGGGTTTGTGTCCAATACAGGGCCACACGCATCACTAAAGGCGACAAGTGCACCGCATACTTCTTCAAAAAAATTTTGCACCACGCCAGAGCGTGGCCTGCACACAGGTGTGAAGATCGGATAATTCTATCGTGGACACACTGGCTGAAGTGGCAATCAAAACGCAAAGATATTACTCCGAGTTATACCAAGCCGAACCAATTCAGCCAGCCAAAATGGCAGAATTTCTCAACAGAGCTCATATCCGCACCATTTTCTGATACCCAGAAATAATGAATTTAATTACTCCAAACGAATTATGGACTACCATTCGCGGTGCGCCAAACCGAAAATGCCCAGGCCCAGATGGCATTCCATATGAGTTCTACAAAAAATATTTCAAATACATATCCCCATTGCTGCTAGCCTCACTTATCCAAAGCCTGTTGGAAACACGCCTCCTACCAGGAGGACATGAGGCTTTTACAGTCACACTCTTCAAGAAAGGGGATAGGCTAGACTTAGCCAACTGGTGCCCCATTTCTCTAACAAACACAGACACCAAAATTTTAACAAAAATCATGGCTAACCGTTTAGGGACTGTAGCATCTGCCACCATCTCTCCAGAACAATTCGGTTTCATCCCCAGAAGGTCGATTTGGGATAACGTGCACTCTGTGGCTAATGTGTGTCAGTCCACAGCCTCTGGGGCACTTGTATTCTTGGACCAACAAAAGGCCTATGATAGAGTAAACTGGGAATACCTTAGGGCCTGCCTCCAACAATTCCGCCTACCTCCCCGCTTCATTAACTGGGTGATGCTGCTCACGGAATCTGCAACAATGGCTGTGCGTGGCCCAGGTTTCCTAACGGATGTAGTCCATCCTCAAAGGGGCCTGAGACAAGGGGACCCCCTGAGCCCACTCTTATAAAACTTCAGCCTTGACCCACTACTGCGAAATGTGAATGCCCAACTCACTGGGGTCCATGTGCCAGGCCAAACCCCAGTCAAGATGATGGCATTTGCAGATGATTGCATGGTGGGGGTGTCTAATAATAAAGATGCACGCGCGCTTGAAGCCCTCATCCAGGAATATTCCCGGGTAAGCAACGCGGCACTGAACGCCTCCAAAACCGAAATCATCCTCCTTGGTCAGTTTCAGAACTGCTGGGCCCCAGCAAGTAGTTCCCAACCCAGCCCAGCTGCTCGCCCAAGTCCACGCCTTACTAACTCAAAACACACCGCTCCACTGGTGCTCCCCTTTGTGCCGCGACCTACCATAGGACCGGTACGCCATCTGGGCGTGTGGTTGGAGGCAGGAGGATACGCGTCAGCAGTAATGGAGGACCATATACTGGACAACGTGACGAAGCGAATCGCCTCTCTCAGAGCCCACCCTACTACCCTCACTGGCAGGGTTGTTCTTGCCAACTCTATGCTCCTATCCAAAGTCTGGTTTGGAGCCCACGCCATCCCCTTCTCCCCAAGCTTCTTCAAATCCTTGTATGCTTTGCTACAAGGTTGGCTTTGGTCAGGCCACCCTCCACCAGTACGGCTAGAGGTCATGTTTGGCCCTCATCATCATAGTGGCATGGGCCTACTTGACTTCAAAGCCCATGCCGCCAAGATCCTAGGCACCTGGATTGCGGCTGTCACTGCTCCTACACTCCCATCCCAACACTGGTCCCGCGCGGCCCTCTCCAACTTCTCCCGAGCCTTGGGCCTCAACAACCCATCAAACCCCCACTCCCTGATGAAATACCTCGCATCACACACATCAGCCACAGGTCCTCACGGGACAAAAACCCACTACAAACGAATCCTACTCTCCATGCGAAGCGCAGAGTGGAGAATTCGTATTAGTGGACATACAACCCAAAGAGGCCGCCCCTCTCCTCAGTTCACACAAGAGGTACAGGGGCTACCCATCCATGATGGCGTGATCCCCATTCGACCCAAGTCCTATCCAGGGTGGACTACCTGGACATGATGGACATCCCTTATTCCACTGAGACCCAAAAGACTATCTGGAAATACGCACACCATCCTCTGTTGCAGCCTCAAGTCCGTTCCCATGTGTGGCGCTGCCTGAGGCGGGTGTATCGTACAGCTGAGCGCTCTAATGCTTTACACTCATCCTGTGTCGTGTGTGGCCAGTATGGAACGCTGTTTCACCGCCTGGAGAAGTGCCCCACCTCTAAAATAATATGGCGCGAAGTCCAACGTCTGCTAGGCCAGGATCAAACACATCCCTTCAGTCTGTCAAGAGATATGTTTGCTTCATCAATGGCCTCCCCCTCCCACCCTCCCTTCGTGCTCTGGTGGTTGCAATCGCCATGTGGACTATCCACACGATTGTCTTGGATGCCATCGCCGGATCCATCCCCACCCTCCCTGAAGCTGTCCACAGATTCCGGTCTCATTTGGTGGATCACTTTCAAGCGTCGATGTTTGGATATCTCCCACTACGTCGCCGGCAGCTGGTCTCCTCCTGGTTCCCAGTCTGGTTCATCAAATCAGACCCCTTCCTCCACACGTGCTCAATAGTGGCTACGCCCCCTACACACGTTCCCTCCCCCTTCCCATAAGTGGCGTTCCCGCTGGCAACAAGAGATAGCATCGCTTCTCTGGGGTGCCTCACCTGGTACTGAGTTTTGTCTCGTCTGAGTCATATTCGGAAGTGTCCGTCCCATGGTCAGCCTTCCCCGCAATAAATTTAAATTTAAATTTAAATAATTGGAAGACTCTCAGAGAGAAGAGTAGAGATCTGAGTGGGGATCTAGAGACAAAGGGAACCACAATCAGGGATAGCTGCTGACTGTGAGTTGGGCCAAAAAGACTGTCACTGGGGTATCTGGACAAAGTTTGGGTGGACAGGAATATAGGGAATGAATCTCTACAAGTACGACTTATCGAGTATTTAATTGGAAGTACTGGCCAAAGCGTTGGGCCTAATAATAGTTCAAACTCAGCTACGGATGATAGTCTCCATACTATTATCAGATAATACATTCTATATAAAGTGTACAAGGAAATCAAACCTGTGTGGTAAAAAGGTTACTGAGTTGCTTGCCAATAACAACCACCAAAGTAACTTTTTACAAGTTGGTGCTCACTACAGGGGTAGTTGAGTAAAAAATCTATTATAATGTTGTACAAAGAAGAGTTTCCAATTATTGAAATAAGTTGCTGAAGGAAGTAATGAAGTTAGAACATGAAGAGGATCACGTTAAGTGGCGTTCACCCAGTTCAGCAGTGGAGCTCCAAGTGAAGCAAAATGAAGATACTCAAGTTCAGGGAAAAGGACTTGCAGCCTAGATATGGAACTATCTAGTGCTTCATGGAAACCAGTTCCACCAGACATCTATTTGAGATGAAAAGTAACAGCAGGGCAACTTGGGTTGGAATTGGGCCTGCTGGAAATAGTCCAAAGGAACATCAGGATCAACTCAGGTTGAAAATGGATCCGCTTTAATAGTCCTGAGTAGAGAGTGTTTAGATGAGGCATTGGACGAAATAAGAAGCTTTAATCCTTAGAATTGATTTCCATACCAATGAAGAGATGAAGTCAAAATAGGAAATAATTGATCCCAGATAGTGGAGGAAATCATTTGACTTTATAGCACTAAATCACTGGTCAGAAGTTGCTGGAGATGAATTCATCAAATCTAGGAGAAATTGGATGAAGCTAACGAGGCCAGAACGACCTGTGTAATTAAGGATAGCCATGAAGGCTGAAAATCATTTTTAGGAGAAAAAACGAGCTGGACAATTGGACGAAACTGTTTGCAGATGAGATACAAAGATCTGGAAGCATCAGTTGCTGAATAAGAGATGAAATTAGGGCCTGTTGGACGAATTTCCAGTCGGGATTAAAGGCCTAATTCAGGATAATTGCCCAAAGTCAGCAAGTATGGCCTTTACGTGAGGAGACAGCGCTGCTGGTCATATAGGGAAAAAGGTCAATACTAAGCAGTAGTATTGAGCCTAAGAGAAAATAATTGCAATGTTCCCAGCGGACCTCTAAACCATTAAATGTTTATGTCCTGAAATTTTGGTCAAGTCCCATAAGGGGACCACTGAACCAAATGGTTGGTTAAATCTTAAGAGGATAAGATTTTAGTCCATGATAACTAATAGGTTTGAGTACCCAGGACCCAGTTAGGATGAAGGGAAAAGAAGGAACTCTGAGTCTTTTTGTAGGTTGCAAGTCCCATTGCAGAAGAAAAATACAAAAAATTATATAAAACATATAAAATATAAAACTTATGGTCTATGATTTTCAGACCTAAGAAGCAACAAGAATTCCCAATGGCAGAATTGAGACGATTTCACAATTTTGGGCTCCTTAATGAAATGGGATTACTGGCCAGAGTGGCCAAAAGAATCAACCTATTGGTTGATCGGGAGCAGCTCGCTGATCTGCCAGAAGGTCAGAAGGAGGAGGTGCTTAAATTATTTGAGAAATATTGGGAAGTGTTCACTCAGGACAACCAAAATTTGGGTTTATGAGATGTAATTCACAAGGTCAACACTGGGGAAAATTTACTAATAAAGATGAGACTGATCCAAAGATTGAAAGCTGCCAAAGCGGTGGTGGAGGATGAGATCAGCAAACTAGTGAAGCATGGGCTTCTAGTTCCGTCATCAAGTCCCTGGGCGAGTCCAATTCTGATTGTGAAAAAGAAGGATGGATTGAACCGGGTTGTCAAGAGAGTGTCTGTAACTCTCTCTTTTCCAGCAAGGTGATGTGGGATGCAAACCCACATTGCTAGGGAACTAGCCATCAGGAGAATGGGAAGGAAGGCACCTCAAACGGTGCCTGTGCAAAAGGTACCCCAGGCAAGGGTGTAAAGAGCAACATATAATACCAGGTAAGTAAGGAACAACACCGCTTGAGTGGACCCCAGAGGGGCGTCCATAATCAAGTGTAGCTTGGCGTCAGGGGGCTTGGGTGCCTCGATCTGGAGGGGACCTGGGCGGCCCACAGGAGCCCCTGGGATTTTGGTAAATTGTGAGATAAGGTAGTGGCCCACATGGTTGGAGACCTCCCCAAAGAGGTCCACCACCAAGTTTGGCCAAGGAACCATTGGTAAAAACGTAAAATAACGGGGGTTTTATTTAAGAAAAGTCGACCAACAAGGAACGTTGGTCACAAAAACATATTTAAAGTGGGCTGAGGAAATTCAGGTTCACCAGAAGTGTGCCCAAGCCTTGCCGCTCCAATAAACAGATGCTTCCATCCATTTTTAGTAAAAATACTAAAAGTGCCTTCACTCAAGTAATCAATTGAAGCCGTGTTTTACCCAAGCTCAAAATTTCATAACTTGAGTGGGACTCGAACCCTTGCTCTCCAATCAACCAAATTAAACCATCTTTGTTTATAACATAAATCGTTCGTTTTAGTGCCTGGGCCGAGATCAGAGGCTGGGCGTTTTGCACCCCATTAGTATCAACCTGGGTATGCTTGGCTTGCACCCAGCGTTGATCTAAAATGTGTTTCAGGTCAGGAAGAGCCTGAAGTTTCACCTTTTGGGCCTCCTGTCGCCCAGCCTTGTCTTTAGTATCTGTTCCTACTATAAATTCATCCAACCATGACACGGGTGGTGATTGACTATCAGAGGCTGAACAAAATTATGAAGAAGGATTTGTATCCCCTACTGAGGATTGACGAAGCGCTGGATCAATTAGGAGAAGTGAAGTATTTCTCCGCAATGGATCTAATCTCAGAATACTGGCAGATTGACTTGCTGGAAGAAGACCAAGAAAAATGTGCAATTATTACTGCACAGGGTTATACCAGCCGACAAGGATGCCCCAGGGTCTTTTCAATGCGCCTGCAACGTTCCAGAGGACCATGGAAGCAATATCAAGTGACCTGAAGTTGTCATGCATCCTGGTATATCTGGACAATATCAATGTTTTCAGTAGAACGTTTACTGATCGCCTCCATCACTTAGAAGAAGTTTTTAAGAGACTGTCCATGGCTTACATGAAGATCAATCCAAGGAAGTGCCACTACTTCAAGAAAGAGTTGGAGTACTTGAGATTTTTGATCAATGCAATGGGTTGCAGCCGCAAACCCAGAAGATAGCAGCTATAGAGCATCTGGCTGTGCCAAAGAGTGTCTGAGACATCCAAGTATTCCTTGGGATGGTTGGATACTACAGAAGATTTATTTGGGACTTCGCCTGAATAGCCGAGCCTTTATCTCATTTACTAAGGGATTCTGAAAAAAAGGATTCATATGGAATGAAGAGGCCCAGGACTCCTTCGATGAGTTACGCCAGTATTTGATAAATTTGCCAATTCTGAAATATCCAAATTTTGATTGGGAGTTAATCATTCAAACTGATGCTTCATTGATGGCAATTGGCACTGTACTGAGCCAAGTATTCAAACTTGGGGATGAGCATCTGGTGGCATATGTGAGCCAGACACTCTCAGCTGCTGAGAGGAACTACACCGTGACTGAGCGTGAATGCCTTGTGGTCATTTATGCATGTAAGCAGTTTCAGATGTATGGCCATGGAATGCACTTTAAGGTGGTGATGGACCACTCTTCTCTGCGTTGGCTGCACAATCTAAGAGAACTGGAAGGACGACTGGCCCAATGGGCACTTAAGCTTCAGGCTTACGATTATGAGATAGTCCACCAAGTGGGGGCTTCTCATCAGAATGCAGATGGCTTATCACGGTTACCAATGGTCCAGTTGGTATACCCGCAGGTGGATGAGCTATTCCAGAGAATAGTCAAAGGAAGAATTGAGGATGAGCCTCAAGAAATCCAAGGTGCGCTTTGAAAAGTGATGGGAAACACCAAGATTATGGATGGACAAGTATTCAAGATGATAAATGGGAAATGATTATTATTTCTGAAACCATCAAAAAGAGCAGCAATTGTACAAGCAGCTCAAAAGGTTGTTGGGCACAGAGGCCTGAGAAAAACAACTGGCCATATTTGCCAGTATTATTACTGGGAATCAATTAATTATGATGTTACGGATCATCTGGCTTGTTGCGTGGAGTGCCAGCTGCATAAACCACACAAGAATACAACTGGATACTGACTGGTCCAACCTGGATTTGCATGGCACATGGTGTCCATCAACGTGATGGGACCTCTGGTGATGAGCACAGGAGGAGTCAAGTATATCATAGTAGCCATCGACTATTGAACAAGATGGGTCAAAATGAAAGCCCTAACCAGAGTTGACACTACCAGTACTGCGAGATTCATCCTTGATCAAGTAGTATACCATCATGGATGTCCACAAGTCCTACTGAGCGACAATGGGACCAACTTCACATCTCATGTGATTACAAGGCTAAACGAATTAATGGGGATCCAAGGAGTTGTGTCAGTATCCTACCAGCCAGAGATGAATGGACTGGTAGAACGGGTCAATGGGACGCTGGCCATGATGCTGAGGAAGCTAGTCGCAGGGAGAACTTTCTCATGGGGAACATACCTGAGTTTGGTGACGCTTGCCTACAACATTAGTCATAATACAGCGATGGGAAAGACGCCATTTAAATTACTATATGGGAGGAAGGCCGCGTTGCCACCAATATTATATTTGGTAATAGAACCTACGTTGGGGATGAGTACTGAGCAATACTTGACTGAATGATAAGTATCCTGATTGATATGCAATTGCAAGCACATGATACCACCTTAAAGAAAAGGATACAAGTGAAACTGATGGATGACAAAAACAACTGGCATTAGAAGAATATCGAATAGGGGAAAGAGTTGCCTATTGCAATATGCATGGTTTTGGATGAAGAAACAAATTGGATGCATTGTGGTCGAGTCCATTCAAAGTAATTTCCAAGACAGCAACCAATGCTTACTCCATCAAGAATCTCTTGGATGGAAGAGTTGTAAATCGAGTCCACACTAAGTATCTAAAGCGTTGGATCGAGGAAAAAATAAAAGAGTTACAAAGGACCAATGAACCATTAAGTTGGTCATGTCCTGATGATTAGGTCAAGTCCAAAAAAAGGACCTCTGAACTAATCTAGATGGTTAAGTCCAAAAAAGGACCTCTGAACCATAGAAAACTGGCAGGTTTAAGTACATAGGACCCAGTTTGGTGGGAAATAAAAAAGATGGACTGCTGAACTAAAACAAGGTCAAGTCCCATAGGAAAATAAAAAAAGATAAAAAATTGATAAAAGATATTGGGAAAATAATTATAGGAACCACATAGATAAAAAGCTGTTATATTTTTATATTTAATTTATTGATCATCCTCAGTATGGGGATGATTCTGCCTATGTTACCTCTTGAGGGAGGGAGGATGGATTGCGGTAGGAAGAAACAGCCTGTCAAAAATGATATGAAATCAGACGCTTGCAAGGGTGAGACCTACACGAAACCACATTCATTGAGCGGTTGCCAAGCCCTGAGAAAATGTGACTAGGGGAGGGGAAATTGAAACGTTGGAAGATGCCAATCGCGAAACCCTAGAGCGGGGAGGAAAACAGCAATAAAGGAAGAGGCAATTGGAAAATAACCCCAAGTAATCCATATATGGCACCAGTGCTGGAAGATTTGTCTTGAGCGCCTGCTGACAGGCTTCGTTGAGGACACTGGACATGTTGGCCAGCAGCGAAGAAGGAATACACAATGGTGGTTGTCAAGTCATGCCCCTAATTAACGCCATCAACAGAAGATAGCAATGAGAAGCTCCAGAGAAGAGGTAGTTGTGTAAAGAGTGGATTGCATTTTATAAATGATGACTACGGGCTTCGCAGAAGCTAAAGCTGAATGACCAGTGGAAGCCAGATGAGGCTGGAAGCTTCATCGACCAACTTTGAAGAACTTGGCCAGCAAAGCAAAGAGCATAAGCGGCAGTATCCCAATCCAGAAGGTTATCCAGATCAAAGGGATTCAGCGCTAATGTCAAAGTCTCGGTGACTTGGGTCCAAAGTTCAGCATAGGGGAGCTCAAAATGTATGCTGTTTCCAATTGAGAGCTCAGAAACCACAGCAGGTTTATAGAATTGACCGAGTCAGAATAGCAACTCAGGAAGAAAGTCCACCCTGGCCAAGAACGAAAGATCCAGAGTAACTGGCATGATCTCCAGAGCATCGATGATGATGTTTGGAGCATCAGCAAAAGGAGCTAAATCCAGGAGGGTTTCAAAGTCCAACTCTGGAATTGACTGCAAAGGAAGAGTTGGCCGAAAGTTGTTCAAAATGATGGCCAGCCTAGTTTTGGAGGGATTGGTTACCATTTCCGGTAATTCAATGGAGAGACTACTGCTTGCACCAGACTAGGCGTATGTGTCCTGGAAGGACCATAGAAGAGGTTCCGTCAAGTATCCTGACTCATTTGCTGGAAGAGGCGGAGGTCTGGATTGGTCAGACTGTTGAGGTGCTGCTGGTAACGAGATTCTGAATTCGACATATGAGCTGGACTAGAGGGGGGATGTCAGACTTATATAGAAGTTGACATTATGCACTCTATAATCCATTAAGCTCCAATTTTGGGGAAATTAATCTCAGAATTAGTGAGATATGCTTTCCAAAGGAAGAATTAGGAATGACTTACAGCCAAGAGGTTATGAGCAAAATAATGAGGGCGAATAGAAATAAGTATTCTTAATCAAGCTGCAAAACAAAAATCAATGGCAAGAGTCTCCTGTCTAGGAGTATGAGAAAATCAGGAAATCAAGGACGCTGGACCAAGAATCCTGAATATGACAGTGGGTCATATACCCTGACGGGGGGAAACTGGATCCTAAGACTAATATCATCATGAGTAAATTGATCAGACCAGCATGACAGAAGGTTGTGGGGACCGCGATCTGAGAAGGCGGTAGCAAGGAGGAAGAGAAAGAACGCCGTATGCCAAAGGTTGTCCTAAGCAGCGTTGAGTATTGACAAGTGTACACCGCTTGAAACAATGAAGTATTTGACCAGGTGTCTGAAGTGGTGTTCTCATGCCCCAGTCCTTTTCTCACTGGAAATCTAGGCAAGAGGGGGGATGTGTTGGGATTTTTGCCCATATTCCCAGCCTGCTAGATTACCTGGTGTCGCTAGGGGAAGATTCCCTTAGGTGAAATGAACTGGAAATTGGTTGGCCCAAGTTTTGGAGTAACTACGTTCAGGGTATTTTGGGATATTCACCTGGTCATATCCATCAGGGGATCAATCTGGATGAATACCTAATATCTTATTGGGTGGAGTGGCTGACAAAGTAGGGGCATATGATAGTGATTAACTATTGGGTGTACTGATTGGGATTAATGGGTTTCATCATCGACTGATTGGGAATAAATACTGAGTTGTGAGGCAAATGATGCCGCCTGCAACTAGCAAATAGATTGGTTGGTGAATTGACCTGCCATAATTGGTAATAAGTCCCATTACCTAAGCAGGTCGCTAGCCAATTATGGTTGGTTCCTTTGGATTGAGAGAAAAGCGTTAGGGACACATTTTCTGACTCTTTCCATTTGAGGTCTTGAAGATTTCCAATGACAGAATCCTAGCCAGGATGGGGAAGACCATCGCTGCTGAGATGAGGAAGAATGATTTAATGGCAACAGCTGCTATTTCATCAAAGAGGTGTCAACCAAGGGTTAGACAGCTGAATCCCCTACTATTTAATTATCTAGGGTTTACTATAATAAACAGCATTTAGAAAAACAGCATTTAGGAAAACAGCATTATTAGTATTATTAGTAATATTGTTAATTTAGTATAGTTAGACTATCAGCATCCATTGTGAAGTTCCATCTCAAGGATATTATTGCAGAAGGCAATAATTGGAAGACTCATAGAGAGAAGAGTAAGATCTGAGTGGGGATTTAGAGACAAAGGGAACCACAATCAGGGATAGCTGCCAACTGTGTGTTGGGCTGAAAGAGACTGTCACTAGGGTATCTGGATGAAGATCATGTGGATAGGAATATAGGGAACGAATCCCTACAAGTATGACTTATTAAGTTTTAATCAGAAGTACTGTCTAGAGCGTTAGCCTAATAATAGTTTAAACTCAACTATGGATAATATTCTCCATACTATTATCAGATAAAACATGCTATACAAAGTGCATGAGAAAATCAAACCTGTGCATTAAAAAGGTTACTGGGTTGATGTAAGTCCCAGTGAATGTCTCTGGGCATCAATCAGGCCATATTTCCATTCCTGAGCAAGAAGGTACCGAAGAGGATGGCCATACCCCTAGTTACTCAGGGAAATCTCAATCATGTGGTAGACAAGCGCTGGGTAATAGCCCTTCCACTTCAGATCCCACTTCCAGTACCCGCACTCTCCTCAGCAGAACTGTTATGAGAAATCAGTAAATCTGTACTGAGATCGCCAAAATGGAATTGATTGCAACTAATTTGAGTGGCAATCAGCCCATTACTTGGATTTCAAATGGGTGAAAAGGTATGAATCCTGAGCTATTGGCCGGAATGCCCAACAGTTGTGATTCAGTTTACATGATGATCAAAAAAAATCCCCTCTCCCTAATCCATCAGACATCACCCCAATGGGCAGATTCTGCCAGCAAATTAGGCATTGCACCTGATGCAATGTCACCAAACGCAACTCGACCCACCGCTGAATTTTGCAATATCAGTCCCCAGGGAACTAACCCACCCATTCCCAAATAGTCACCACTTAGGTTGAACTGACCACAACTCAGCCTGCCACCAAATTTAGCAATGTCAGTCCCCAGGGAACTAACCTGCCCATTCCCAAATAGTTCACCACTTAGGTCAAATTGACCGCAACTCAGCCCGCTGCTGACTTTTGCAATGTCAGTTCCCAAGGAACTAACCCACCCATTTTCCAAATAATTCGCCACTTAGGTCAAACTTGCAGAAGCTGATCCCAGCTTATTTTCCCTCAAAATTGACAACTAATTAATTGGGCGCATCTCACTGAGAAAATTGTTGGTTGCTTCTCTTTCCTTATATTTTCCAATAAAAACAACTTACCCAAAATCCCATTTTTATCTGTTGAGAATTAAGCTCTCTTCCAGTTCCGTATCCATTGTACCAGCAGCAGTGCCTCTGGCATTCTGGTTTGCCACTTGGATGCTATGGCATCTGGGCTGGTGGGCCAGTCTAATTCTTACTTGCTGTTTGCCTGACATAATTGACCAACCATCAATCTCTACCATTACCGCCTTTCTCATAGATATTGGCGCAGCAATGGTCCCTTCTTTCCAACTGAATCAGGTCATAATGAAGATTATTCCTGCCCACATTAGTCCCATCCCACTATAAACTCCAAACCCATACCCCATAGTTGCCGCGGCTATCTTGCCCATGTCAGTAGGGTCTGACATCTCAACTTGCAATGAGTTGTTCCCCAAAGCCCAGTAAATTCCCAGCTGTCACCCTTTAAAGGTGCAATTCTCATGGAACCGGAACTGATCATCATCAAAAATTGGGAAGAGGCTGAGGAAGAGGTTATCCTGGCATCCCAGAAATCGCGACGTTCCATCCAATATCTTGTGACTTGGAAAAGATATCCAGCCTACAAGAACAGTTGGGGCTTGGCATGTGATTGTGCAAATTGCATGAACCTGGTTGAAGCGCTCCACATATCCCACCCCAAGATTCTCCGTTTCCCCAGAAAACCTGCGTCAGTAATGACAATCAAGTCACTCAAGGCGTACAAGAAGGTGGCTCTCATACAGTTTCCCAGTGATGAGGCTCTTCTCTTAGAAAAAGGAAAGGGTAATGTAAGTCCCAGTGAATGTCCTCTGGGTGTCGATCAGGCCATCTTTCCATTCCTGAGCAAGAAGGTACCAAAGAGGATGGCCATACCCCTTGTTACTCAGGGAGATCTCACTCATGTGGTAGACGAGCGCTGGGTAATAGCCCTTCCACGCCAGATCCCACTTCTGGTACCCGCACTCTCCTTGTCATAACTTTTATGTGAAATCAGTAAAATCTGCACTGAGATCACCAAAGTGGAATTGATTGCAACTAATTTGAGTGGCAATCAGCCTGATACTCAGATTTCAAATGGTCAAAAAGGTAATATTACTGAGCTATCAGCTGGAATGCTCGACAATTGCAATTCAATTTACACAATGATTAAAAAAATCCCCCCTCTCCCAAATCTGTCAGGCATCACTCCCAAGGGCAGATTCCTGCCAGCAAATTGGGCGTTGCGCCTGATGAAATGCCACTGACCGCAACTTGTCCTGCCGCCAAATTTTGCAATGTTAGTCCCCAGGGAACTAATCTGCCCATTCCCAAATAGTTCACCGCTTAGGTCAAACTGACCACAACTTAGCCCACTGCCAAATTTAGTGATATCGGTCCCCAGGGAACTAACCCACCCATTTCCAAATAGTTCACCAGTTAGGTTGAACTGACTGCAACTCAGCCCAACGCCAAATTTTGCGATGTCAGTCCCCAGGGAACTAACCTGCCCATTCCCAAATAGTTCACCACTTAGGTTGAACTGACTGCAACTCAGCCTGACGCCAAATTTTGCGATGTCAGTCCCCAGGGAACTAACCTGCCCATTCCCAAATAGTTCACCACTTAGGTTGAACTGACTGCAACTCAGACCGACGCCAAATTTTGCGATGTCAGTCCCCAGGGAACTAACCTGCCCATTCTTAAATAGTTCACCACTTAGGTTGAATCGACCACAACTCAGCCTGTTGCTGAATTTTGCAATGTCAGTTCCCAGGGAACTAACCCACCCAATTTCTGAATAATTCGCCACTTAGTCAAACTTGTGGAACCCAATCCTGGCTTTTTTTCCCTCAAAATTAATGACTATTTAATTGGGCGCATTGTACTGAGAAAATTGTTGGTTGATTCTCTTTCCTCAAATTTTCCAATAAAAACAACTTCCCCCTAATCCCGTTTTTATCTGTTGAGATTAAGCTCCCTTCCAGTTTCATATCTGTCATACCAGCAGCAGTGCCTCTGGAATTCTGGTTTGCCACTTGGATGCTCTGACATCTGGGCTGGCAGGCCAGTCTAATTCTTACTTGCTGTTTGCCTGACAGTTGATGACCAATAATCATTCAATAGTAAATTTTTACAAATGGAATGTTGCCTTTCTGTAAAAATATGGGTTCCACCCTAAGATAGTGGAAAACAACTCCAGAAGTCTGAATCCAGCGGTTAACAGCCTGGTGGCCAAAATGAAGGATAACCTGAAAACACTATGAGACAATCTAATGAAAGTGGTAGAGTTGCAGTAGAAGAAGGACAATGATCACTGATGAGGCCCCAGTGCTAAAAGAAGGAGACTTGGTGATGATTAATGTTATTAACTACTTTGCCCTGCTAGCTGCCAAAAAAATTTGCACCAAATTTTCCTGGGCCAATTCAAGGTCTACCATCAAGTAAATGAAGTAGCCCACAAACTGGAGTTCCCTGAGGAGTCTCATGTAAATCTGGTAAGCACATTTCACAAATTAAAAAATTTGAAGGTCATCTTCCAGAGAATACTGAGCCTGTTCACTTGGGCAACCCAGGAGAAACCAAGTATGAGGTGGATGAAATACTGGACATGAAGGTTTCTGAGAGAAGCGTTGATACCTGGTGAAGTGGGTAGGTTATTTAGTATAAAAGTCCACCTGGAAAACTGATGATGAGTGCAGCAACTGCTAACAGAAGGTGGAGGAGATTTGGAGCCAGAGGGGGCTCTCAATTGGGGGTAATATAACAGGAAAGGCGTTTCCTGACTACCACATAGCCCTAATCTTCCTCATTTTGATGATCAGGACTGAAGGTGATGGGTATGGTCACAAAGAATTTTGAAAATGGCAATTTATTTAATTGGATGCCTTAAAATCTTTTTTTAAATTTGTCAATGAGGAGGAAATTCCTTATAATTGGCGCTCTGGATAAACAGGTGCTTCCAAATCCAATATCACTAAATATATTGATAATGATGGATATAATCACAAATGATGCTCTGGCCGACCGGATTCCTCTAAACACAATATTACAAAAAAGGCAATTAGGACAAAAATCCCAAAAAAATGGTGAGCTGGCCTACCAGATGTCACCACTTCAGATGAGGCTGGATGAGCCTCTCTGAGATGGCAATCTGTTGAATCAAATTCCACCAAAATTTTTAATTAAAATAATCTTAGAGATAAGAATTTCAACAAAGGTTTGGGCTTCAAGTACAATTTAAAGCAACATAAAAATAAGTGGAAAATTTTTGATAATGCAAAGGTATGAGTACAAGTTCCAAATTGGTCTTGTTGAGGAAATTGTGGGTCCAGATTCGTGGGTTATGCCTACTGTCAATAAGTTGTCTGCAGAATCTGAAGATAACAGGACACACTCTTCCCCCTAGTTTAAGTATAAATTTAAATTGATGAAATTGTACAAAGCAGCTTCATCTTCTATAATAGCCTAATAAATATATTAAGTTCAGAAATAAGTTTTAAAGTTCTAAATTCAATTTTAAAAATCTAGGGAAATTTTCATGGACTACACTTTGGACTTTTTCAAGGCCATTGCATCCTTGTATGCACTTTCCAAAGGGAATTCCTCTTGCTTGGTGCTAGTATCATCCTCAATATAGAGAAAACTACATTGTCAAGTTTCTTTAAACAATTGGATTGGGGATATTACCACAGCAGGATCATCCTGCTTATAGGCACTTAACTGGGCCCTCTTGCCCAACTGCTTTGTTGCAGGTTCAGTGACCCAATCCATTACACAGATTATTAATCTGTGGACCATATGAGACTGTCCCTTTTACTTAATCCAAATTGCTTAAATTTCTTCTTGCCCATTTATGTGCATTGAATCATTAGGAAGCTGATTGAGGTTTTGGTGAGACCAATTCAGGAGGAGGGTGTTCTTATTGCTCACCACTTTAATCCATTACTAGTTGTTTATTTTGTTTGCTTCACAAATTTTGATACCAACATTCAAACCTTAATTAATAAATTCAAATTTACTAGATAATAAGGCAGCAAGAAATCAGGGTTACTTACTGGATATCGTGAAAATTACTATATATAAAGTTTTATAAATATAATATGACCTATAGGGGAAAATCACACAGGAGGTTAGAGCTAATGGATTTAGGCTATTATTATTTTAAGACTGCAAACCCCTCTTTAAATATGCAAAATGCCTCGATATGGTAGTATATTATTGGTATTCCCAGAATCCCATCTTTGAGCGTTAAGTCAATGACCCCCTTTCAGACTAATTTAATATCAGATATCTATGAAAGCCAGGCTTTAAATTACATAGCCTTATCTACTTAATAAAACACATTCACTGAATGACTGACATCTGAAACCTTTGAGTTTTATAGGGTCAAGCTATCTGTGTGAGTGGTTGAGAATTGGCAAATCTTATTGAATCTGAATTATTGAGCCTGATGGTTTCAATCTATTTGGGCGAGTGGGTGAGGATTGACAGTATCATTGAATAATTCACCAAATGACTCACCTGAAGCTAATTGAGTCTAATAAGGCTAATCTATTTGGGTGAGTGGGTGAGAATTGAAAATAAGATCAAATCTGAAATTATCGAGCCTTATAGGCTCAATCTATTTGGGTGAGTAGGTGAGAATTGGCGAATATTATCTAATAATTCACCAAATTGCTCACCTAAAACTCAACAAAAATCAGTATAAGAGTTTAGGTAGATTAAGTAGTTAGGTTAATCAGCTCACCAGCCACGAGGGCAACAGTGGAGCTGTTAGTCCAAGTGGCTCAAGAGTAGTGCTTGCACAGCCTATAAGCTGCAACGTGAGCTTATCATCTGACAAACTTTAAATAAAGTAGCGAAGCATGGGTATCTGGATGTTTGGTTTATACTTTTAGAAAACCTGCTTAATTTGGTTCACCTAATTAATAAAATACTTTTGGCAAGTTAAGTAGTTGCTTTAGTAGTATGGAAGATATGTCACATACTCAATGATTTTAAGTATAAAGAGATGTTTTGGGTAGCAGTTTTGTGTTATTTGATTGATTCAATAGGTTTATTTTGTTTAAAAAAGTGGTTGATAGCTTTTGTTTGGATTGATAGGACACAGATTAGTTTTTAGGGGTGATCTTTACTGGTTTTTTTGATAAGTTCAGTTAAGTTTACCTGAGTGATTGGTGGTTTTGGTTAATTTGATTGAGCAATTAGATTTGGCTGAGTGGTTTTGTTTATCTATAATATAAAATCTAAATTAATAAATTGAAAATCTGAAATTTTATAGACACTGAAGCAAAGCACGGGTAAATCAGCTAGTATCTTAATAAAATTATTAGTGATAGCACTGACTCAGGCTTTGCTGAGAACCAGCTATATGTTTTTTTCTTCTCAGACCTCAGATATAGCTACCCTTCTGCAATTCTAAATTTATGTTGTTTTTATATAAGTGCCTTGACACCATCTAACTTTAAAGTACTCCACTTAGGCCCATCTCTTGTCTACAAAGTTTTAATAGTGTTGGGTTTTGGTTAGCCAGAATGTCTTGTGCTGTGTTGAAATCCAAAGGATTGGGATGTTCTCTGATGCTACTCAGCCTTGGATTTCAACAATATATGGTAGGAGATGTTACACTCTATACTGTTGGGATATATAATTTTTATGGGTTATTTAATCATTTTATATTTAAAAATGGAACTTTTATTAAACTAAAATGATAGATTTTATGAGGGCTCTACTAGTTGTGACGATGGGGTCAAAAAAGAACCTATCAACATGTTACTGCTTAGTATTTAAATAATCTGAAGCTATAAGTGAGAGGTCTGAGAAATTCACTATAACTTGCAAGCATCCGCTTTAGGGAATATGAGGTTTCAACCTATTGAACTCCTTCTTCTCAGCTTGCTTTAATGGAATGACTGATGGAGGGTCAATACTGGGTAGGACAAATCCGTTAGGTAAGGATTTAATATACTTAACCCAATCATTAAGCAAGAAAATATTTGCACCTTACAGGATCCCCTCCAACCCTATAAAAGGGAGTGATCTCCGCCTAAGTGTTTGAAGTAAACTGTAAGTGGACCGTGGAGGAACCTTGGATGGACTCCCTAATTCAGACACATGTTTGGTGCAATCCGACTACCCAAACTTGTGCTAATTGGCTGAGAAGTATTAATAAAAGTATTACCCCAATTCTAGGGGTTCCACCAAAAATTGGCCAGGGTCTTATGGCTTATATTATTGTTATTTACCTCCAAAATGCTCTTCTTACAATATTGGACTTGTAATTGCCTGACATTACCCCCTTCAAGGGTGGTAGGTGGTGAATAAAGGCGTTTGAACCAGCCATGAACCTGGTTGATGGTAAATCTAGAAACAAGGGATTTATGGAGTATTCATCCCCTCATTTATATGTGCTACAAAAGATCACTCCTAGATATACCTAAGCTTCTCGATCCTAGGGGTAATCCAATTGTAGTAATACAGTACCAAGTCTGATACTTGGAAGGAAGAAAGAAGGGCCTAGCTCTCATTAGCGGCTTGAACTTCTTTATTAAAAGTCTTAGCCAAGTTAGTTATAGTCTCAGTTATAGTTGGATGATGCTCTGGGACAACTTTTTCATGGATTTTTCAGGGCATTCCTGTCAGAGAAAATATCTTTGGCTAATAAAGCCAGCACTTCAGGTTCTTGCTCATACAACACATGAACGGAGACATTTTGAGGTTACAATGGTAACTAATATGATAGGCCATGAGCGCGCTGGGTAGGTAGAGATCCCAGTGGAGATAGTCTGAATTGGCCATTTTGTGGAGTATAGAGACCAGGGTTCTGTTAACTCTTTCTATGGCCCCATTTGTGGATGGGTTGTAGGGGGCCAAGAAGAGTTGTTGCGTTCATATGGAGTTGGCGAGTAGTTTTATCATTTGGGATGTAAAGTTTTTCCCATTGTTACAAAGGAGGACCTTAGGGCAACCATGCTTCGTGAATATATTTTGATGTAATAAGGTAGCAGTGGCTTTGGCAGTCTGAGCGTGGAGAGAAAAAGCTTCAACCCATTTGGTAAAATGGTCAATTCCAATAAGGTATAATGATTGCCCCCAGTAGTCTGAGGGAGAGGACAAACCACATCTAAACTTATGATGTGGAAGGGTTGTTGGGCGTCGTAGGTTGGAACTGATAACGGTCTTGAAGCTGGATTGTTTTTTACAGGTCAGACAGGCATCCAGGTCTTCAGCTATGGTCTCCATGATGCCCTCCCAGTAATGCCGCTCTTTAATCCACTCATAGTTTTCTGGACTCCGCCATGGCCCGTGATATTGTGAGACTCCAGGGTCACAGGTACTCGCTCTGATGGCCAGAGATAGGGCAACCATTTCACCCCTACTTTATTTTATAACTTCCCATTTTCCTCTTTGGTGTTGTGGGAATGCTGGTCTATTATCTTCTGTATCATTTTGTCTTCATCATCCAATGTGTCAGGAGTTATGAGGAGGTCATGTAACCTCTCCACTTCACTATTATCCAAGTGAAGAACAGGCAGCTGCATCAACCCGTTTACATTCATATGGCAAGTTCCTGCCTGGTTCTCAATGGATATATCGTAGTGCTGGAGTTTCAGAGCCCAGCGAGCAAGCCGTCCATTGGGGTCCTTCATATTTTGCAACCAATTTAAAGCGGCGTGGTCAATAACCACTCTGAATGACTTCTCATTAAGAATGGGTGATAGTATTCAACAGCGAGCAAGATGGACAAGCACTCCTTCTAAGATAAGCTGTAAATGCGTACAGATATGAGAGCATTTTGCTGAAGTAGGAAACGGTGTGATTGACCCCATTCTCTTCCAATTGATCTAAAATTGCTCCAACGGCGTAATCAGAGGCATCCATGAACAACATAAAAGGCTTTTCATAGTCAGGGTGATGGAGGATTGGCCGTTGTTGCAATAAATTATTTAGGGTCTCAAAAGCGGCTTTTTGTTTAGTACCCCAATGGAAAGGAAAGTTTTTAGCCAAGAGACGTATGAGGGGCTCACTGAGCTGGGCAAATTTGGGATGAATTTATGGTAATACCTCATCTTGCAAGAATACCTGTATATTGCAAAGGGTTTTGGGCGCAGGCATTTTGGATATTGCTTCAACATTGTCTTAAAGGGGTTTCATCCCACCTTGAGAGATACAGTGCCCAAGGAAATCCAGCTTCTTCTAGAAGAAAGTACATTTGGAGGGCTTCAGCTTGAGGTTAGATGCCAACTACCCTTGAAACACTTATTTTGTGCGTGAGGTGCTCGTTGAAGGTCTTGGAGATAACTGTGATGTCATTTAGATTATAAACACACAGCTCAGCTTGAAATCCTGGAGAATATGATACATTGCCCGCTGAAAAGTGGCAGGCGCATTGCACAACCCCTGGGGTAACTGAGTGGGTTGAAAAAAGCCCTCGATATAGATAAGGGCACACTTCTCCTGATCCTAAGAAGAAAGGTCCATCTGTTAATACCCACTATCCAAGTCCATGGCATAAAAGAGCCTGTACCCAGAGAGTTGGGTCAGAGCTTTGTCAATACAGAAGATAGAATAACTATCCTTCTTTGTGAGAGTGCTCAATTTGTGGTAGTCCATAACTACTCAATGACCTCCATTTTTTTCTTTATTAGTAAGAGAGGGAACGCAAAAGGCTTTGGGATGGCACCAACAACCCAGCGACCATTAGCTGTTTGATCTCCGTCCACATCTATAACTCCTCAACTTTGGTTTTGCGGTAGAGATTGGAGCATATAGGTTGAGCCTCCCTGATATCAATAGTATTTTTCCAGCCCTTCATGTGCCCATAGTCCATGTCAAGTTTGATGAAAAATCGCTATAGGTCTCAAGTAGAGTGTGAATTTTGTTGAGCTCCGCTGGGGTTAGTCCTCAGAGATATAAATGGTAGGCAATGTACATAATAATTGGTCAGCAGGTGTCACAATTCTGATATGCCTGGACAATAAGCCATAAGTTATTATGGCGGAACAGATGGAATCTGCCAAGTTTGATATTAGTTATGGTAATTTGAGCGCCTTGAAATGAGGCGATATTGGGTTGTTAGGGAAATCTCCTCAAAGAGTGGTATGATCCGAAGTTTCTACAATACAAGTGAGATGAGACAATCAAGAAGGGGTTGGTTGTTAATAGTTTAGAGCCAGCAAAACAGCAAGGATCCGCTTTGTTTATTATATTGATAAAGAAGTATAATGGGAGCAAGTGCTCTATGATTATTAAATAGTTTTATTTCTGTTGTTTCAAGGGAAACAATTCTCATATTGTTGGTCCTATTACTCAGTGATTTGAACCCTGCGCAATATTGATTACAGCGTATCTCAACAAAAACGCCAATTTTATAACAGTGGTGCTCACTACAGGGGGCCCATTAATCAATCACATAGACTGATAAGCGTTCCTCAGTCGCTAGTCATGTTGTATCCAGCTTGCTTTACTAAAAAATCATCTTAACACACTGCAACTGTTGAATATGCAGAACTCAAGCTTGCCCTGGACGCTGTGCTTAAATGGAAGAAGGAGTTTCTGCAAGAATGTTGTATTGACAAGTTGCCTCCATTTGATCGCGATGGAAACATCCATGGATTCTTTAAACAATTTGAGTTTGCAGTAGAAGGAGCTTCAGATTGGCATAAAGCCAAGTTATTAATGTCCATTATGGATGTTGGTAACGCTGACCAAGTTACTTTCAATCTTCCTAACAGTTCCGTTACCTATCAAAAAGTGAAGGATACTGTGCTGTGGTTGTTTGGAGGAACTTCAAAAATGGCGCAACGGAAGGCTGAGTTTTTAACCATTGGGTATTAACATAATGAGACCCTCACTGCGTTTGCTGATCAATTCTCAGCAGAAGCCCATGTGTTAATTGGGGCAGGTTTTTTAAATAAATGTGACATAAGCATAGCATTGACCTCTACTGTGAAACCATACCAAGAGCTTTGTATTGCCTTGTCTCCATATTTAGAGGTTGACATACCCTTGCTTAAACTTGTTCAAATTCTACGCCATCTATCCGCTACCTCCCTCCACCTAATATAGAGCGGAAACCTATCGCCTCCACTGCTAGTCTTTTTTATCTGGAGGAATTATCCCTCCCTGTTCAGCATCCGGTCAGCATCCCCTGGCCTTATCATTATTACAAGACTTGCTTCCAAATCAATTGCCAACAGCAGTTCCCCTATTGGGAGGGGCCTGGTTACACTGTTTGATTCCAGCCCAACCTTTGAAGTGACCCCTTTTATAACAATCAAGGTCACAGGTCTTATGGGGTCAATTGCTTTTTGTGTGGTCGCTCTGGGCACCTGGCTAGAAGTTGTCACAATTGTTGGGTCTAATACCTACCATAGGAGCAGTACCATCAGGGAAAAGTCAGAGCGGAGTAGAGATGGGACTCTCTACCTCCGCTATTCTGACCCAAAAAGTCACACCAGAACCTATTCATGTACCTTCAGTGGAAGTTCCTCAGTATGATGACTCCTTCTTATATCAGCGACTGGTTGGAGGGGTGAATGTGCTGACACAAACGCAATTCACGGACATGACGGAAGCAGGCTCTCAGGAACAACCAAAGCCTTATGCTTGTCAAACGTTTGATCACCTTTCTACAGACGAACCAGATTCACTAGCTGATGCACTTCTCTTGAAAGGGGTAAACGTGGCCCTTCCTGTGGACGCTATTGTTAAAGAATACCCTAAAGTGGGGAAGGGTATTATGGGCTTCCTTGGAAAAAGAGATCCGTTAAATGTCCATGTCTTAAAACAATCAGATGCATCTTACTCTGAGTGTACTTATTGTGAAACTGACATAGCAAAAACTTGAGTTCATGTGATAATTAATAACAGGTGCCCCAATCAACATAGTATCCACAAAGTTGGTGTCAAAGTTAGCATTAAAGCCTGATGTAGAGCATCA